>DWGJ01000692.1:0-26405 GCA_018246895.1 Aspitha aspitha aspitha | reverse complement strand
ATAATTACATAAGTTGATAAAAAATGTTATGCAATAGCTTTACCGCGGCAGTCTCCGAGTGCCACACGTCTTTTTTTTTACGTAATAGGCTTGCGACTGACTGCGAGTTGACCTGATGGTAAATACTTTTGCCTAGCTATAGCGTATACATGACGTAACTATAGCTTTGTTGTTGGGGGTCAATTGTTCAAAACTATTTTACCCGAACTTAACATAGAAGAAGCTAACCTGAGTAGAAGATACATTTATACAAATATGTTGAATTTTAACGGCATGGACATGGATACTCCGTGGCGGATACAAAATGTTAATATTCTGCGAATACATTTTTCGCCTAAGGGGAGTTAGGACCCCTAAACCCCACCCTTCCTCCCACACACCCCGCCTTGTATATGTTCACGCAATCTAATCATCTGTAGGTAGATAATTATGTTACCTTTAAATATATATAACAATATTTGAGTATGAGGTCTGTCTAAGGTCAATATTTCAATGCATCTTAGCGACCTTCAGTATTCAGGCAAATGAATAAAGTTTCTGTATCTTGTGGATGTTTGTGTTGCAATTTTAATAATCTAGTAAAAAGGGGGCTGCATAGCATTTCATAGATACAATTCATAGATACCTAACTAAATATTCAATTAGTCTTAGCACAATTACATTTTGTTTTCAAGACGTACGCTACCAAAAGATCAGATGCCCAAATTAATCAATAAATACATCAAACAACGTTTAATAGACTGAGAATTTAATTCTTTAATTTGATTGATAGATATCCCACAACGATTTAACACACGTTTATAGTATATTAGCTGTTAAGATCTACGGAATTTGTTTTGTTTACACTTCATATCATTATTGCGCACCTTACGCCATTTATAGCGCTTATTCAATGAAAACGATTTCCCGTGAAAATTCCATATTTTCCGCGAAAGAAATAGCCTATGACTGTTCAGTCTTTCAACTTTTATAATATAGTATTAGTAGGTTTGTACAGATCTGGAGACGACAAACCTATTGAAATACAAGAATCGACAGTGATTGCTAAATCGCAAATAATAATTAAACAACTCAACTCGTTTTACAGTTCAAATAATTTGGATCGTACATTTAGCGTATACATACATTTATTTATGTAGAAGTATGTTAAGCACTTACTCGACTCTCCGATTCCGATTTCCTTCTAATCCATCTGTCGACAGTTTCAAAGCGCTACTAAATTATGAGACCCATTTTAACGATTAATAATAGCAACTGCGACCAATATAAATAATCAACAGGCATAAAAATTAGGTACAGTTGCCTCCCATAATGTAGGTACTATTTTAGTAAGCACGGAGTGATTGCGTAGCACCAACGTACATTCGTTATATTATAATGTTCCATCGGAACATAAGTCCTGGAAATGGAAGAGTACTGTGGGGAGGCTCGTGTGGCGTAGTTGAGTGGAATGGCACCCGCGACCTTGTGAGGACGAGGTCACACCTCCCGCCTCCCCGCGCCCTTTGCCGGCTACCTGCTCGCGAACGTCACTCCAAACCGCCATACTCCCATATCCACGGATAAAATACCTCCGCTGCCATGCCTAATTTTGTTTTTCAAGGTCACATTTGTTAGTTTTATAGCAAACTGAATATATTTTCATAGCAATACGCTTTTGTACACAATCTTGCGTAGTATCTTTTTTTAGGTACCGACTATGTAATATTTACATTAAATGCTGATTTTTGTATACGACAACTCGGCTTATAATTTGGGAGTAACGTAACTACTTGGGAGAAAATTAAAGACTAGTAATAAAAACAGTAAAACATACTAATTGGTTTTAAAAATAAGTAATATTGAGAAGTAAAAAATTATACAGGTTTAGGTAGAATAAAAATACAGATAACTTTTCAGAGCAAAATGTAATTAGGGTTAGGATGGCTATTACAATTTCTAACATTTCGAAGGTCACCGTACTATCGAGATAGGCAGAAAGAGAGGCACACGAATATAATCAGTATAATAATATCTTGGGACACACGAACATCTGACAACAGATTAGGCAAAGCTTGTTATGTGGCCACCAGATAACTAATAAACTATTAATATACATACTTTATAATAAAAGTATATTTATTACACCCAGATATAGAACCAACAAATATAGATTAGATAGTCATCACAGAAATTTTTGTCTCGGGTGGGAATCGAAACCACAACCTCCGGTTTAGGGGTCAGCGTCACTATACTAAGAGGCCAGTCATAAGAACCTAATTAACTTTGAAGATTAAATTTTTGAGAGAAAGTCGAAGATTGACATTTCTGATATACGAAAGGGCCCAGATCAGTCAAATTTTTAACCAAACCGATATTAACTAAAAGCAAAGTGTAAAGCAAGCAATGGATTATTATTTGGTATGTAGGTAGGTATATTAGTAGATAGTTATATATATTCAAAATCTTTCAATTGCGTGGTTGAGCAAGATTAATACAGCCAATGTTCTCTACGTAGTCTTCGCTGAGGAGACTATATTTTTTATTGTGTCAGTGTTGTTGTTGTCGCTGCTTTCTGCCTACCACGTCAGGGACCTGGCGTGACGATACGTGTGTGCGTGTGTGTGTGTGTGTGTCAGTGTTTTTGCAGGGAAAACGGGTACACACAAGAATCTCACACTGTCCGTTTTTGAAAGTTTGTCTTGTGGAGTTCAGGTAACAAAGAACATCAACATTTAACCTTCTTCTGAATGTAAAATAATGTTCATGGATTAGAAACCCATGCAGATATTAAATAGTTATAGTCTTATAGTGACCAGAGGGCCACGTGTTCATTGCAATAAACATCTCTTGCGGAGCGACGATGGTGATGAGAGCGATAAGTGCGGCGGGCACGGCGGCCGAGCTCTTCGGCCTTGGCCGTGATCGCACGCTCGATATAGCGCCGCCCGCAGAGCCGCCGCCGCCCACACCGCCCACACCGCCCCCACCGCCATCGACACTGCTTCTGATGCTCTCTGGTTATTTCTGTTTGATAGAACGTTACCGATTTTTTCGGAAAGGTGACTTTATGGAGTGAAAATTTAATCTTATGATAAATTGTTATGGATGTTTCCACGTGCATCGAGTGCAAAAATAAAACAAAATTACCATAAAAAACCACTTTTGTGTGTTTTGTTATATGGGACAAAGACTATAAAATTTAGTAGGCAGACGGCGTAGTTGGAGCGAATCAGAATAAGACAACAAGGTCGCAAGAGCAAAGTGATATCATTTATGGCGAGGCTGTCCCTGAACTCGGCGGTTGAGCGCGCTGACGCACGCGGACTTAAATACCGTCGGCCCTGAACTCGCTTGGAAAAATATCACTTTTATAATAAGACAAACAGTCGAGTATCTAATATTCTATCAACAAAAGTTTTTTTTTATACTCTTACTCTAGGACGACTCAACACAATCTAGTTCTAAATTAGGCAATTGACTGCAAGTCAGTGTCTCTAACCAGTCGATCACGAGACCAGTTATAACCTCTACCTACCTACCTACCTACCTACGTCTTTCAGTCAATACCATAGCCTTCTCAATTCTCTTGGTATCAAAATTATATTTAGGTATTAACGGTTTCATAAGATAAAAGAACACATACAACCAAGTAGATTAACTAGATTAAAGACTAAGACTGTTCTTATCAAAGCGTGCAATTACTAATTATACGAGTAAAAAATCCTTTGTCATTTTGTAAAAATAAATTTTACTTCACTAGAGAAGTTCATAATACGACAATTTATCTGATTACATAACATATACTGGCCATTTCAGTAGTTGTACCTCCCCCTAAATAACAAGATTTTAAGAATGTAAATGCATTTTTCCACGTGAAAACGGTTTATCGAAGATGAAACCTATCTTAATCAATTTAAATAGTAACAGACTATTTAAATATAAAAATTCGTCAAAACCATTAAAACCGTTTTGGAGAAATCGCTCGCTTAAATAGGAAAGATACTGTAGGCCAGGGTTTCCCAAACTATGAGTCGCGACCCACCAGTGGGGCGCGAGCGAATATTGAGTGGGCCCTGCCTCTAAAACGAGACACCACCTTACCGATCCAAGGGCTTCCATTACATTAGTTATTTAATTAAGGTAATAAAAAAATGTACTTAAACCTTGTTTGTTATTTGAAAATCCCTTTTTCATATTGGTAACGTTTAAAATTCCTAAAGGTGACTCGCGAGTTTGGAATTTTATATTTGATGGGTCGTAGCCCAGACAACTTTGGGAACCACTGCTGTAGGCTATGAAAAATACAACTTGTCCAGACTATGGAACACTCATTGGCCGCGACCGCAAAATACTGAAACTTTTGTAAAACAAATGCAAAACGCAAATTTCTTTTGTATACAGATAATAGAAATTTGTCAATCGTGAAGAAAAAATTAAAACAATATTATGTTGTCTTTGTTACTCTACAAATTTGTAATAGGATTAGTACCTTAGTACCTATTTGGGCAGACTATTCTTAATGTTACGTTCTATCCATCTGTGGAATGTAGGCACTCTATTCCTTTTATGTTGAACAAATTTTAAGCGTATAAAATAAAAACACAATATAAGTGAATTAATATTTAATGTTCATATTAAATATTAATATAGGCGACAATAAATTCGCGATTATTACTTAGTTTTCCCTGCTTTTGTTTTAGATCCTTTGCTGGACTTTATTTTATTTGGCCTGCTTTTCTTACTACGGCCTTTAGTTTTCTCTTTCGCTTTCTGCGCACGCAAATCTTTCTTCATCCGCGGATCCACCACCTTGTATTGCCCCTTGACTCCAGCGGGTCGCTTAATACGTTTTGCACTAGTGTGCTTCTTGGCTACCACATACGTGATTTTCTTTTTGCCATCGGTTTGTGCCTTTTTATACAGCTGCCTCACTTGTTGAGCTTTCTCTCGCTCCGACATATCAGCATTTTCCATCACAGCTTCGACCTTCTTCTTGGCACGTTCCATTTTCTTGACCATGCGTTTCTTCTTTCTAGCCTTAGCCTCTACCACCTTCTTTATAGGTCTTGCATTTATATCTAGCAATCTGTTCTTGTACTCCTCAGTATATTTCTGTGATAAAAAATATGTAAAGTTCTTTTAAAATAGGAACCTAAGTAATCAAATTTTTCCCATTAGTTAAGAATACGAAACACTTCACATCATACTACTTACCTCAGGAATAATAACATCTTTTTTCATATGTTTCTTTTCATCTTCTACAAACCAATCAGGAAGATTTTTATCATTGAATGCATAGCGGTTCCATGCATCGTCTATTAAATCTCTCTTAAACTTTTTCGATGTGACTATCATCGTTCCTAATGCTAATGTCTCAGCATCCATTTTCAAAGATTTCTTTAATCTTTTTAATTCTGTAAATTACAATATGTATAATTTTTTCTGCTATTTTACACAATGGAGCACTCGAAACTTTTGCAACAATGACAAATTGCAAGTAATGTCTTAATTTATGGAATGCTCGACAACTGTTAAAATTTTCGAAATTTACATACTGTCCAGAGCATATATAACGCTCACTGTTTTGTAAATTAAATTTGGGATATGACTTTTCTAAATATTTAAAATAATTTGTTCACAAGATGTCACAGTGCTTCAAACATTTTTCAATTCTATGAATACCTCTGAGGTCTTACCTGGGTCTTGAGATACAACTTCGAAGCCATCCTTCTTGTTTGTCTTAGAACCAGCATTTCCATTGCTGGGAGCAACATTATCCTCAACATCATAATCACTACCCGATGAGTCATCATCTGAGTCACCTGGGTCACTGTGTTTTCTTTTCACACCTATGTTTTTAGATTCCGAGGGTACATTATCAGCACCTTTTAATACCTTGCCTAAAACCGAGAAAAAGTATGTAACAGTAACATGCGTTTTCTCAAAATGTGCTCCTGTCCAATATTAAAATCTTATCGATTGTAAATAAGGTATAATCAAAGAGACATTTAACGAAAAAAACAATCAACCCAGTATGAGAGTTTCCTATTGACAAAGTTATAATGGTAACATCTTACAGTTATTGTCTTGATAGTAAAATATATCTAATTAGAAGGACAAGAAATGGGGAAGCAGAGGTCTCTAAGCCCAACTATGAGATATCAATGTCAATCTGAATAAATTAATTGGTAATAGACATTATGTAGATCTTTGAAACATACCTTTTTCTCTAAAACTTTCAGCTAATGTATCTAAATCTACACCTTCATCATCTTCCTCATCAATATCTTTAAAGCTGTCCTTCTGGAACCACAGCTCGGCTCTCATTGATCGTTTTGTTACCAGGTCAGTATTATCTAGGTCTTTTAGCAAAGGATTATTCTTAGGGTAAGATGGGGTGCTATTTAACTTGCTGTTTCTTAATGTATTCAATTTTGTTATCTTGTCAATTTTTTTAGATTCATTATCGGAATCCGAAAAAGCTGAAATAATTTTACATTATATTTCTGTTAATGAATAAAGTAAAAATTAAAATAACCAATAAGTATTCAAATTACATGTTAATAAATACAAGTAATACATATGTGACGTTGCAATTGACTTGAGTTTACAATATCTAATACATAAGCTTATTATTAAATATGACCTTATGAAGAGAATTAATTGCATATGTCACAATTTGTAATAATCATTCCATAAACATGAGATACAAGTTAGAATTTGAAATGCTAGTTAAGAAACCTCAAATAGTTGTATACATTATGACATGTATAATAATAATTATGTTAATATTTTCTATACACTACTTAATTTACCCAGTGATTCCTTGTCTTGTTCAGTATCTGAATCACTTTCCATTTCCAGTTCACTGTCAGAATCCTTATAATACAAGCCTGATGAATCCAGTTTGGAGTTTTCAACATCATATTTCATATACTTGGATTTAATTTTTATCTCATCATCAGATTGATCACTTTGTTCTGCCACTATGTCTGGTTGTTGATCAATAATGCTCTCCAGTTCCTTTAAACAGAAAATGATAACCATATTGCTGTCAAAAAAAACCAGGCAGGGACTAGCACAATTCCACCTAACATCCCTACTTTGTTAACAATGCAATATAACTTATTAAGTGAATTGTTACCATCAGATCTATGTTCCATAAATTTAATGGCTTAAACGTAAAGTAAACACATGAAAATTATTTACGTGTAACAAATAAATAATTAGTACTTAATAAAATCCAATTCAAATTAACTATAACACAAGCATATTATACCGCCTTTTAACATCTTTTGAAATTCACCTTCCTTTCTATGTGAGAGAGCTTTTTCTTGTTCATGCCATGCTCCACACATCCAACTCCCAAATATTCACAAAACTTCCACATATGTAAATTCAATACTTACTCCCTGATTTACTTTCTGATAAGATCCTACCAAACACCTATTCGGATGTCGCAAAGAAACAAAAATATAATAATAAAGTTTGCATTGTACCTGGGCATTTTTAATATCAGACAGTCTAAACATATCATTACTCTCCATAATTGGTCCATCGTCTCCTTTCAATACCATTTTTAAATTCATCTTCTCTGCTAACTTTTGCCTTTGCTTGTTCAACTGTTTCCTTTTCCTTTTTGACTGTCTTCTTTCTTCGTCCTATAAAATTAAAAGTAAATATTTATGTTCTTAATGTCTCTAGTTTTCTAATAAAACTGGCAGTACAACTTATTAGCCATTTCAATTAGAAATGTTAAATTATATACAAATGTAAGTTTAAGAGCATATTTGTCATAAATAATCAAGTGACCTCTTGGTGCAGTGGCTTGTGAATCTGATCTACTGGGCCAGGGCTTGAGGTTCAGTTATCACCCAAAACTAACATTTGTGAGATTGATGTAAATATTTATTGTGTCTGGATCTAAAATTATTCATATGAGTATTTAGAAATTTACACTAGTACTATGTTTATCAGGTTACTAGTACCCATAGCATAGACTCTGCCTAATTTGCTGCCTTAATGGCCACATGTAAAGTAGCTCAAAGATATTTTTATTATTATTAAATACACAGAATAGCATTATAATTAGTGTAGATGTCAATATAGACATAAACAAACTGTATTTGGTCTATCTTATAATCAAACTGATTGTCTTAATGTGCAGATTTATATATAAAGGGTTTATTTAAGCTACTAAATAATAAACAATGATAGATTTTTTAAAACAAAGACTTACTTGCAACTGTGCTATTTCTATTTCCACATCATCTTTTTTATCAGCATCCTCTTTAACATCTTCATCCTTTTCTGGAACGTCATGTGATTTTTCCTGCCAATTGCCAAACACACTTCTTCACATACGAAAAACATGTTTTATTATTTAAAAAAGTTGTCTTTATCCTAAAAACCTTCTCAGTTAATTGAGATTTTGGGTAATGACATCTAATGTATAGTGATAATGGATAGTTTATTGTAAAATCTTTTTATTGCAGTTTATCATAAAAATTGGCAGCAGATGTAATTTTTCCAATTGAAAATTTTTTTTTCATTCAGTAGCATTAATAGCTGGTGATATTCGCCATAATAATGGTACAGGTAGGTACTCTCAGTCATACAGGTTGCGTACTCTCATAGTGAGAAAATTTTAGGTCACAATCTATCACATTAGTCAAGGCCACACTGCAAGTGCTATTTAAATGAAATAGAATATAGATATGAAAAGAACAGATGGGGAAAAAAAATAGTGTGATGAAGTAGTACAAGTAAACAATTATTATTTGTAAATAACTCTTTTTGTAATTGCTGTATATTATTAGTTTGAAATAGGTTATTGTTATTGCAGAAATAGAAATATTATACGAAGTGAGAGCATATAAAAACCAGAATAAAATGTTTGTCTCACTAGTCATTTTGTGTATTTTACTTTAATAGTTTAGCAGTATGGATTGGTTCTTTCTAATTTGGCCCATGTCATGATAGTGGAAACTGTCAACAAACTACACATAAATTTATCTACTAGATGAACTATTAAAAATATTTTTACCACGACACTACTAAGTTCCATTTGGTCAGACAAGACAACGATATAATGCTACTGTCATTATGGCCGAATTTTTTAAAATTAGATTTGTTATAAATATTATAAATTGAAATATCTTAAAACTTTGCGAACACCTAAATATTTTTATAAGCACAAAAAATATTTCACCTCTAAAATGTTAAGAGAAGCTTTCCATTGCTTCATTTGTTTTAACCAACTCAACAATGCCTTTAGATCTTTCCTGCCCAGAACTTTGATGTCTCTGCAACATTCCTTAATTTCATTACTTGTTTTTGGATGCTCTTCTATAGATTTGACATCTATTACAATCTGTAGAAATATAAAACTATCATTAGGCACAACTACAAATTTTTGTTTATGGAATTAAATAAAGTTTACATTATCTCAAAAATTCATATTATCAAAAGTTAGCATTACCTCAGAACAGCCTTGCAGAAGATCTATATGATCATCAGTATCCATAAACTGTGACAATAATACTTTATGATGAGTTGTGTAATCATTTTCTTTGTAACCATCAGCTTTAGCCTTCTTCTGCTTTTCAGGGTGCAATAGGTTATTATGTTGTTTTTTGACTATCTCTAGATCTTCAAAAACATATTTTGGATCAAGAAATTTAGGGTCAATGGTGTCAGGTGCAATATATCCTTGACAGACAACAAATATTTCAGAGGATTCATTGCGAGATGCCTGTGGTTTAGTAGCATGGACTTTTTTAAAAAATTGCTTCAACACCCACAACAGTGCATGATAATCTTTACTCCTAAATACTTTTGTTATGAACCAGCCACCTTCTCTCAAGAAATTAGTAGCTAATTTCATGGCACTAAGTGTGAGGCAAGCTTGCTGATAAGCATCATGAATCCAATTTAAGCCGACATTTGGAGCTCCATCGTTCAGCACAACATCAGCCTTCCATGTTTTGATTTCTTTTTTTATCGCAGTTTTACACTTTTCAGTGGTTATGTCCTCGGTAATACTTATGCATCCGGGTACAGGTTTTATAGGAAATAGATCGACCCCAATAACGACACTCGATACTGGCATATTCTGATGCGCTACTTGCATCCATCCTCCGGGTGCGGCGCATAGATCTATACATACTCGTGACTTTTGCAAGAATCCGAACTTCCTGTTTAATTGTATAAGCTTAAAAGCTGCTCTTGAACGATAACCTATAATAGGTATAAAATGGGCAATTAATAATGATTTACCACATTTATTAGACTATTAACAGAACAACGATATCATTATTATAACAATATAAAGCAATGAATACATACCAGTTTCCTTGGCTAATTGATAATACTTGTCTTTCCGCTGTTTGCCAACTTTTGTTTTCTTACCCATTATAATGATTAACCAAAATCTTGTTACTAAAAATATGCATGTATAACCTACAGCTACAACTTGTAGGTTACACCAACACGTTAAATTGTACCATTTTATTCAGTGCAAGATTACAAGTTATTAATACGTCATTACATGTTTTTTTTACATTAATGTCTTTAGAATAGTTGATTTAGGCCTAAAATAAATTAATAGATAAAATAAATAATGATTAGCACATTTATACTGACAATATTAAAAGGTTATAAAAAGTAAAGCAATTTCCGAAATTTTAATTTTAGCAATATTAATTTTCTGTAATAATTAAAGTTCTTATATGCATTTTTATTAACCATAACAACGGCTTGCTAAAAATACGCTAATTTTATGGTTGTAATCTCAAAATGATAATCAAACACAATATGGATTTTGTTCTTGGTAAGTATAAATAAAAATATTTCAAAGATTTTGCCTAATGTTAGCCATTTAGGTGCAAAAAGTATTTACATACGTTCACATCACACGAAATTTGTAGCTGACGCTAAATTTTATTTTTATACGAGTAGTATTTAAACAGCTGCTACTGCTACATATTATTGTTTACTTTAATAATTAACATTGTTCCTTTACTTTTGGAGATTAATTTTTTGCTAAAATAACAGAGTCCAAGACCGTTAATATTGTTTTTATTTAAAAAAAATACCCGGATGACGTGTTATAGCACGATTGTAGGATTAAGGTGACACGAAATTTTAGTGGATTTGTCATTTCATTCCAGTTGCATCATTTGTTATAATAACTGCGTACTTGCCTGTATTTTTATTGTTGTCGAGTGTGACTTGGTTGCTATATTTGATTTTCTGCTCAATTTATTCTAACGCTAACGAATTGGTTTCAGACAATTTACTAGTCCTGAAAAAATCATCAAAAATGACCCCTAATCTACAAACATTTATCAACAGTTTTCAAAATCGACTGTAAGTACTTTAATATAACACTCTCATGTCACTTGCAATATATTGTATGATGTAACAAACTGTGCAAATAACGATACTGAAATTTTTTGTATATTAATTTAGGCCAATGGCCGCTAATGTAGATCTACACGGTTCTAGAACAGTTTGTACTTTCGAGGTTGAATGTACATTACCTACCTAGGCACAGAATAAACATAATTTGTGAATACTGATGCCCAGTTTTTTGTAAGACATTATTTGATTTAATGGTATACATTTAGAGCAATATTCAACATTTTGCTATTTATTCTTATCTTATATTTGTCTCATTGTTATTAGCTATTTTATTACTATGACCTTGCCATTTGTTATTCACTATCAATATAGTAAATCAGTGAATATGCCTTCAGTTTACAATTATGCATGTAAGTAAATGCCCCGAATTATTGAATGAACTCAGCAAGCAATATACCATTAAGGTTTAATAATGTAATACCCACCGACATTCTGATAGCAATAACAATCTAATTAATAAGCTCAGGCAGTCATCCACTGGGCACTGGGTGTGTGGCATGGATGTTAATGAACTAATTAATATCTTTCCCAATTCTACACTCAAGATGTTATTTATGGTATATGTGATACAAGCTTATTCCCCCTATATGACATATCATTGTCTATCACTTTTGAAACTATTAATCCCTAAATGATAATAATCCACAGATTCATGTATTATTCTCATTTTCTCCATTACAAGTAGTTGTGGTAAACACTCATTCTGTGATGGGATGTTTAGACTCTATGCTTATTGCATATTGGGTCATATTACTGAGATACTAAGTAATGTATAATGGTTAGTGTTATAAATAATATTATTTTTTAAATAGAGAACTTCCAGTACGGCAACATCTTAAAAATGTTTATGGAACCCTGATGATGACCTGTGCATCTGCCTGTGTTGGAGTGTATGTGGATATGTACACAAAATTTCAGGCAGGTCTCCTCTCTACTCTTGTTGGAGCAGGTCTCATGTTAATGCTCATTGCAACACCCGACAATGGCAAAAACACAAGTTTACGTCTTGGTTATCTTTTGGGTTTTGGCCTTACGTCAGGTAAGGAACAATGTTAGAAAACCATTATGACAATTGTGAAATAGTCTAACAAAAGCATATTTTGATAACATAGTGAAAATATTTTAATGACTATATTGTTGTTATCATACATTCATTACCTTAATTTACTTGATAATTAAACATGACTATACCACTTTTTTTTAATGGTACAGGCATCATTATGCCTAATTTTTGCTTTAAAATTAACCACATATGGCATAATGAGAATGAAATCCTTATGTTACAGGAATGGGTTTGGGACCACTACTGGAGTATGTGAGCATTGTGGATCCCTCTATAATTGTAACAGCATTGTTAGGCACTACACTTGTGTTTGTCTGCTTCTCCATTGCGGCCATGCTCGCTGAAAGAGGCAGCTGGCTGTTTCTGGGTGGCACTCTGATGACATTGTTAACTTCAATGTCTATTATGGCTCTGGCAAATCTGTTCATGCAATCGTACTTCCTCTATCAGGTATGTATACTTTTTAATTCTTTATCATTCCATACTGTCAAACCTGGGATTAAGATGTAAAGTTAATTCTTCACTATAGTCAATAGATTAATCATACTTGTTTCCAGCGATTAATATAGTTTCTACAATGACTGTTATGGTTATTTACATATTAGAATATAACAATGCAATCTTTGCCCATTAGTTATAAAGGTTTGTTAGTAAATGAGTGCTTTACATTAACTTAAAAAAAATCTGACTACTTTTATTTAAAATGAAAAAGTTATTAAAATTTTTATACATAAGTCATATTTATTTCAGACTCACCTGTACCTTGGACTTATGCTAATGTGTGGCTTTGTATTATTTGATACCCAACTTATTATTGAGAAACGTAGAATGGGTAACAAAGATTTCATACAACATGCTCTTGAGTTGTTCATTGATTTCATTGGGATGTTCAGAAGACTAGTCATCATCTTGACTCAGAAGGCAAGTTTGTTATTATAATTTGAATATTTATATAGCTTATTTCCACATTTAGTTCTGTTATAAAATTATTTAGTTTTACATTACTCTTTGTATTGCAACAATGAATAAGAGTGAAATGAAAAAAAAAGGAATGTAACAATGATTGCCACCATGTTTACATCCTGCTACTGGTACATTTCCGTACATATAATTCATTTATCTATCTACTTAATATAGTCTGATAAACAGAGTGCATACCGAATGAAATAAATGTTTTATAGTGGTAAAGGTATTACTTGAAATAGGAATTATTAACAGAATAGAATATTGAAAAACCATTGAACTCTGTATCAGTACAATACCATTTATTGTAATTTACAGGAAGAGCAGAACCGTCGCCGCAGACGAGATTAGAACTCAAGACTAACAACAAGTTGTGGGTTGGTTAGAAAATTTATTGGGCGTTTTCCTTTGTTTCTGTTCTATATGGGCATTTGTTCATTACCTAAAATTCATGTATCAAATATTTTCTTCAATTCATTTTGGTACCATATGTGTAGTTTTTATGTAAAAATATATAAATTGTAACAATGTGTTATGAAGAATAAAAATAAAATTTCAAGGGTTGTTTTAATATTTTTAAATAAAGCAATGTACCAACCAGTATTAACATTTTTAACTTTTTTTTAATTTCACTGTATATTTGAATTAAGATGTCTTTCAAGTATCATTTGCCACGCTAAAATATCATCGATTGAATATTAATTACTATTAACAAGTATACAAATCAACATAAAGTCAAAACACACATTTCAATTTTATCTGTTTTCATTGATTTGATGAGGATGCACTTTGTTTTTTTCAGATGAAAATATTTTCACAGCCCTATTTAATTCATTGCCAATCAAAACATTAATCAAATTGGTCACATTTGTGTCATTTTTATTAATCTCACTTACCCTCTTTCGCGTTTGCGATACGTCACATAATGTTTTTTCTTTTTTTCTATTATTTAAACAATTTTTTCGGCAAAATCTCGCATTTTCAGTATTAGGCGTTTCTTTTTTTACTATGTATTCGTATGTAGATACACCCAAGAAAGATATGTAAATATGAAAACAGCACAAATGCAATAGCGTGCATGCCAGAGCTATCCCGCTGATACTTAAAATGACTAAAAAGGTTAAGAAAAAAATTGAATTGTGACAATATTTTACGTTATTCGTCGCAGCTGTACAATTAAAAAACCTTTGGGCTTCAGTACTTAATAGCTGAGGTTGTTTTAAGAATAATACTACATCAGCAATACACAATGCCGCAGTAAGTGTAGATATAAACAATGCCGTAGTGACACACCCAATAAATGCAAAATAATTTCTTTCACCGATGCAGTTGTTAAGCCACTTGCAATGATGATCAAACTCAAACACACATTTATTACACAAACCGCAGTGTTTTGTTTTCTTATTGCTTGTGTATATGTTACAAAGATGACATCTACCGTTTTCAATTACATGTGAATGCAAGGTGCGATCAAATTCCGGAACTTCACACGTCTCACGATTCCTCAGGTCTTTCTCCGCCGGATCTATCGTTAGTGCCGCAATATGCAATGCTATATGACTGACATATAAAATTGTGAAAAAAATTAATGAGACATTTTTTAGTTCATTGAATTGCAGTAGACTAATTATTGAAAAATTTATGATTCCCGTGATAATTAACACTGTCCAACAGCCGATTTGTGGAAAATTTAAAGGCAGCTGTAACCCGTTGATCCTTCTTTGGTTCTTTAATGTCTGGTTTGATGCACAATATTTCCCCATTTGCGTTTTTTCTTTCGACTTTTCTTTGTTAGGTGTCCGTTTCCCCGGTCACCAAAATAAATTTTAGATGGAGTACATTGATGATGCGCGCGCAAAGAAATACACAATAACGAACTATTAACTACAGTCTCAATAGGTCTCTTTGTACAATTCGTGGCTTAGCACCAAGCGAACGTATTATCACATTTACTACAACACTAAAAATGGGAACTGTAATGTGTCAGTGGTACGGCGGTTTTATTTAAAGCTAAGCACGTCCGTGCGGCGTGTCTCCTTAAATAAAATCCCTCAATTCTGCTGTGGCTATCTGCCACACCTACAACCCTGTAATAAAACTAATGAGCCGATGACGTCAGGCAAGAATCGAGGCCTCAAGAGTCTAAATTTAGTCTATAATAAGGCATTTTCAGAACAAAACAACATAAGTTTTTACTCACTGTCATAGGTTTTGGTAAAAAAATATGACCCCTTTTCCCATCAATATGACTGTCTTATAAAGTCTAGTGTTTAACATGGTTGAGAACTGTTCATTGGTGATCTTCCAATGCTATATGAATATGTACTCATATCATTTTCTTAGGTACCGTTATTTAGCAGCGTTGGATGAGTTTATGTTCTCAAACGAGAAGTAACGATCCTTTTGAAGTAAGCTTAATTGATAAACTATCTATTTATAGAAAACGCTGCCTTTATTTACACGGAACCGGCTACGTAGAGTACTTACCTATGTATCTCGTACGATATTCATATGTTGATATCTTTTGGCAATGCTGTCCTCCGAAGTCAATGCAATTAATTTTGATTTAATAAAAATCTGAGTTAATTTTGACGCGCATTGCCATTTCATCTGTACTTATGAGCATGTGGACTTTTTGCAGTTTCTAGCTTTTCATGTTCATCCGAGATGGATACAGTTTGTAAGTGGAAGAGTGGGATAGTTACTCAGTAAAATTATTAGTTTCTCTTCCATCATTAGTGTATCACGAAGGTTTGTGACGTGAACATACCGAAGGACCGATTACGTACCAGCAGTGCGGTGCGATGAGATCAGCAAATGCGCAAATCACCATTTTCATGACGGCTACGTGTTAGATTGAGATATATTATCTATGTAAGTACTTACATTACCATGTACGTGATCCAATTCTTAGCGTCTTTAGAAGTTCGTCATCGAGATCGCCTCAACAGACTCTCACCGAAAACGGAGGAAAGGAAAGAGGACCATTCATGAGCATAGTAAAAATACAATTCAACTATAACTACTATCTATGTCTTCATTGAAATATCTGGATATCTGTATGTGTCTACCAAATACTCACCTGGTTTAAGATTGCGAACTAGATCCAAGGTTCCTATGGCTAAATCTACAGTCCTAGCTTATGTAGAGTAAGTCACAGTAGTCTCCATGTGTGACTGCACCAGTCTCAAATCTTGTCAAATATCTGGATGGTAATGTGGTGAGAACAAAAAATGACGCTTAACAATTCAATTCTTAAAAATATAATGATGAAGTAGTACATAAGTATATACAATAGTAATAGCCTACACCTGTACATTTGTATAAATTATGCATCAGCTTACATTTTTATAGAGACAAAGTAATTTTTTTTCAGTACATACACCCTTTTTATCATCCTTCATATTCATTCGTTGCATAATTTTTTGCCATTTCTCTTCTCGTAAACACTAGAATTCTATGTCCTTTACAATCCAGTACCTCTTCATAGCATTTATTCTTACAACATTTTTTACAAAGTTGATATACACATTTGCTACCCTAAAATAAACATAATGTATGAAAATAATTAACATATTTCATGGAAGCTGAATATGTAAACCAAAAACATAGTAGTTACGAGTATACTACCTAGATCATGTGATGTTTTCTATTTGAGTGAATCGTAAATTATTTGATGAAATATTTCTCATTATTAACAATAAGAACAATAAGAAGATGTAAAACAACAACAACTGAGTATTAAAGAAAACACTGCTATTACAAATTAGATTTTAGATAATATTTGAAATAAGTCCCATAGATACATAGATATCAGTCGCAGTGTTATATCATCAGTAGTTGTTCTCATTGTTGTTATGACGTAAACACTCTTTGGTATAAGTGACTACATTATGTAACGCAAAGTAGATATAAAGAAAAGAAACAAATAATTAAATACTTACTAAAGGATTCAGGCATGTTTCATTAAAACAGATTTCACCACTTCTTTCCGATTGCTGACCATCTTTAATTGGCCTTCTTGCAATTCTTCTCAACTTTTTCATTTTTTTTCTAGAAATAACATTACCCTCAAAATCTTCATGACTTCTTTTATTTGCATCAAAATTGTCCTAAAATGATAAACTTTAGTATTAATTTGATTGCAATAGACTTTTAATCGTACCTGGTTCAATAGGTGCTGGTGACAATTTCTACTATAATTGCCAAAAAATACCTGTTTTCTTATTTCCATTTTTTGTATGTGCTCTTCAGGAGACATTCTTATGTATGGTTGACATATCCAAGGGGGCAAAATTAAATTATAGCCAATTCGTTTTATTCCTTCGTCATCTTGATATTGTAAACTTCCTTCATTATATGGTAAATATTTGGTTTTTAATTGAACAGAGACATTCCTAAAGTCATCCAAATTCTGCGCTGTGGCAAGAAGTTCACGAATGTTATTGTTTTCATTGAAAGAAAATCTAAAATTAAATAATAAACATAATTTCTGGCCCCCATTTAAATAATGAAATAAATGAGCAATTCATTATAATTTAAATATTAAAATAAATGTGTCATTGCAAGTTCTTACATTTTGTGATAAATTTTAAACAAATGGCCTCTTATATATGATGTTGGACATGGATACAGGTCAACTAAATTTAGGTATTCTTCAGCTATTTCCCAGGTCACTGGGTTAATTCCTTCAAACAGAGCTGGATTGGTAAGAATTCCTTCCGCACTCATCACTCCATTTACTTTAGTGATTTCTAAGCATCTATGTACATCTTCTAAACATTGAATGTTACCATTTGCAAACATTGGAACTGATACTGCTTCTCTGTAAGAAAATAAATCAATGAGTAAGATAAAGTGCATGCCAGGTTACTGAAGCTGATAAGCCTAGAATATAAAACAAATATGAGTAATATTAAATTTGTATATGCAAAGTGAAACAAAAAAGTATCACATTTTAATTAATCTCAAGTATCTCATAACAATATTAGGTATGAAATGCATAAATGGTAACCTGATTGCCTTAATGTGTTTCCAACTTGCTACACCCGTAAGTGGTCCTTTCTGCTCTCTAGTGCGACCATGGACTGTGAGCAGCTTACATCCTGCATCTTGCAACATCTGCGCATATTCAACAGACTTTTCAATACTCTCAAATATTCTCACCTTACAAGTGATTGGTACTTTAACTGCATTTGACATAGTCATAACTAAAAGAATAAGTGTGTAACAGAATAAATAATTTCTTCATTAAATTCCTAATGTACTGGTAATTTACCTACCTATTTTCCTTAACAAATCCCACTCATCTTGAAGAAAGGAACCGTATCTTCCTCGTTTTGCTATAGATTGAGGGCACCCAAGATTGACATCAATGGCATCACATTCATTCTCAACAAGTTTTGCAGCTGCAGCCATAATATCAGGGTTGTTGCCACAAAACTACGACAAAACAATTTGATTAATAAAATTCAATTTTTGCCAAATTAATAAAATTCAATTTTTTCATATGAAAATGGGCACCAGTAATAATTGTGCTAACCATAGTTATCAATAACCAACCTCAAACAAGACTAATGAATAGGACAGGCAGCACAGGGAGCCTTAAGGGGTAGCCAGTAGGTTACCCATCTAGGGCCTCACTAAGCGAAAAAAGAAGTTGATATTTAAAATGTTATTTTATAAAGCAAATTGGAATAAGCCCTTTAGTTACTGTTATTATTTTTAATATTGATGTATGTATTACTAGACCTAGATGAGAACCTATGGCAGAATCTGTGGAGACTGGCAAATTTATATCAAGTAAGCCATTCTGACTAACATTTCACAATAACACTTCTGATCAAGTATCAGACATACTAACTTGCCATTTGCATACTTGGAGCAATAAAAAAGGGCATCAGAAAGATCTGCTGGCCGAGACCTTGCAGTGGCTAAGGTCACCATGAACAGGTAGTATCAATTAATGTGATTAATACAAGTAGTAGTCAGTATTGTTTGGCAACAGTTTGGAGTTATTAAACTATTTAACATTGGAGTTAGTATATGCATGAGTGCAATATCACTTATTTTTATTTATCCTGTTTGGAGTGTGGCACACTCTTTTATGGATCGAAAAGATAAACTCTATATACAAGGTGTGGATTAATAACAACTATCTTCAGACTTAAACATAATTTGTTTTAATAACATTATTGTGTATCAACACAAATATGTGTAGTGATAGCATTACCTCAATACAAACCATATATACCTACTTAACCACATAAGCAAGGTGAACGAGTAAACTTGATAGTAACTGATGTAATACCTGTACAATCAATGGTCTATCTAATGGACAAGTTGTAAAACTATCTTTTCTGTATTTGGGATCCTTTGTAAACACATTGCTGTGAAACATTGGCGTGTAACATAATTCAGCACCATGTCTCTTGCAGAGTATTCTCCAAGCTAATTCGCTAGCATCAACCATTGGCGCGACCACATACCGTGGACGTCCTAAGTTATTAAACCATTCGCATTCCATTGCCGTCATTAATATCACAAATTGTCACTTCACTATTAAAAACCAGCTGAAAACTGCAAAAATAAGGATAAAATTATAAGGGTGTAGTAATAGCAACAGGATAGGTATATTTTCAATTTTCAGTATAAAAATTGAATCTATATATTTTTTTATATGTCATACTATGCACACAATTCAACACACAGACCACATATATATGTTATATATTAGTGCTTATCTATGAGTCCGACAGATAAAATTACGAGAAATTCCATTTTTGACATTTTTGACACTGAGTTGACAGTTGTCAGATTGTACGTCCGTGATATTATATTGTCTTTAGCTCTCTATCATTAACCACCAGAGATAAGTGGTAATAAATAACACATAACTGAATGTTCTTAGTTGTATCTGTCAGAATTTGGAATCGTTACTGACTTTATTCACTGTATGTATATACTGTTATATATTACCTCTTATCTATGGTATATACCTTGGTATAGACCTATGGTATAACTTCCATTATTGTATAGACCACATATTAAAACTATAGGTATACTGGTATAGGCGTGTGTATGAGCATATAAAAAATTATATTATAAATAAAAAAAATATTATAAATAACTCCTAATATATAAAATATTTATGGTATACTTAATGCATAATCTATGACTATGAGACATAGATTATAGATAGTCGGTTTATTACTGTCGCTGTCGTACAAAACGAGAGTTAACAAAATATAGACCCATGAGCCGATAAAAACTATGTGTATTTTACAACTGAAAAACATATTTTTCCAAATTTTACTTTCTGTCACTTTTACTCATTTCGATTGACGATTATTGGTTTTTATTTAAGAGTTACAATTATTAAGACATCAATAAATCGCAAATTACTTATAGAGCAGCATAAAAGAATTGGTTTCCACTACACAGGAATATTCACCATTCAACAAATTATTACTACAAGTACGGAGAGTAACTTGACAAAAAATGGCACAAGACATCATGGTTAGTATCAATAAAAAACTTTTTTTAAATTTGAATAGAGTGCCAGTAGGCAGACACAAGTAGCTGCTGTTGTCCATGGATACATGCAACCAATCTCTAAAAGGGCTGAAAGAATGGGATATCATTTGCTATAACGGGGAAGGAAAGCATCGTGAGGAAACCTGCACACCTCAGAGATGTTAGAAAGTATATAATATTTTCTGTGTGTGAAGTCTACCAATCCGCACTTGGCCCGCGTGGTAGACTACGGCCTAAATCTCTCTGACTATGAGAGGAGACCCGGTCCAGCAGTGGACCATAAAAAAGGTCGAACTTTAACCTTTAGATGTAAAGGTACTTTCAATATTATGTTTCTATTTCAGAGTCAATTTTACGCATGTCTCAATTTACCATTGTATGATAAACTACTGGGACTTACTAGAATCATTGACCAATCGCCACCAAATAAAGAGTTGCAATCGATGTTTCCCCAATTAATCAATAACATATTTGCTTCAAAATGCAATAACGGCTGGGGATTACGGTCTTTAATATTCGAGCGAAATAGGGGAGAAAGTTCAGAGCTGATAAACTTTTTGGAGCCCCAGGGACCATTGTTTCGTTTATGTTATAAATTGCTGTCTGACCCTCAGTTAAAATATAATATTCCATTAAATATTTTACCAGTGAGTACTCTGTCATACATTTTTTTTTCTATAATTAGTTTTAAATCGAACTCTAAATTATACTGCCATTTACACTTTCAGATAGATTTACAGATGACCCTGGAAAGAGGAAGGTGTCCACAGTTTTATGCAGACATGCTGAGTATGGATTCACATTCAATGAACGTAGTGGCACTTGCATTGAGTATCCTTTTCTATTATTCACCTCTCATTGATATAAAACTGTATGTTGAATGCTTCAATTAAAATGTATATAGGTATATGCATTAAAGTGGAAAACCATAAATTTATTTGGATTGATGAAATATAGACCACTAATTGTTATGCTCATTAGCCCACTTTAGTATGCCTTGAGTTGTGATTATCTTAGAGTCTCATTATGTTGAAAAGTCCACTTTTAAGTTTACATTTCTGAATTATAGCTGGTGGAAATCTTTAGCCTCTGCCTACTATGGTAAATAGGTGTAATGTATGTATATGATTGTAGTCAGATTTGCTACTACATAAATACATATATTATTCCCATATATTCTGTATGGAAAAATGCATTGCAAAATAGTTTTTTTTTTAAATAATAATAAAAACCTTAAGTTTAATACAGATCCATTTGATTACTATATTTTTCACTTTTCTTTAGAGTTATTAAACAACAATCAAAACAAAAAATCATGGGAAAGTGGTAGTAGTATATATGCTGCTTTAGTTTGTGATTATTTACAGCAATTTTTGCCTTTGGATCCCAATAATCTGGTTTTGCCACTTATTCCCCATTATGCAGGAAAAGTTCCCATTGCTGCTCCTCTGCAAACAGCCAATTGGTGAGTTACATATTGCATGATTATAGCTATTGGAAAGTAATTTTGTTGAAAGTTGCATAAGTTTACATTATTGTTTATTAGATATGTTCATTGACATTCTCGATATAAGGAATATCAAAATGAGTATTAAAAAAAATCTCACACAACCCTTTCATCCAGATCAAATTTGGGGGAACCTATGCTATGTTAAATACACAATCTATAGAATTATATATATTATTAAATTCATAATTACTATTATACCATCGTATCATATATCATTAAATTTCACAAAATTGTTATAACAAACATAATTTTGACCTCAGACACAGAACAAAATAAATAATTGCTCTCATTACATCAATCTTTTAAAAAATAATAATAAGTGATGAGTATGGGTTATGCCCATAGCCAGAACCCGTAGTTCAGCAAGTTATTTATTTATTTACACTTTATTTGTAACACCCAAAGGATAATCAACCTCTCAACCAGAAGTATTCATTTATAATACACTCACTAGCTGTGCACACAGCTTCGCCCGGGTGGAAATCAATATTTTCCCATTTTTGCAACATTTGTCATTGCTGCACCACTCCAATTAGTGATAGCACGATTATATATAGCCTATGGCCTTCCTCAATAAATGGGCTATTCAACACAAAAATATTTTTTCAATTCAAACCAGTAGTTCCAAAGATAGCGCGTTCAATCAAACAAAATCTTCAGCTATATAATATTACTATAGATTGTCATTTTTTTCGCAGGCCTCTGTGTTCACCTTCTCTTTTGCTTATACCAGACTTGACGGGTATTAGTAATCAACACACTTCCCCACAATCACCTTCCAGAAATGAGGTGTGGCGCACAGAAACTGTTGTGCAGGTTTTCATCGACTTGTGGATGAGTGTGGAGCAATTTAATGCAAGAGATATTAATGTAAGTGTATAGTTAATGTTGTATTTTGGGTAAACCACATGTTTCTATGAAAAATTAGTAGTGTGTTTGGAATATATTTTTGCATACAAAATATGTATAACGGTAAAATTTGTTCTGTTGCTGAGTATGCTATCATAGGGATACAATACTAGTGAATATTGTTACAATTTTTTTCATTAAAGTTGTAAGTGTACATATAGTCATGTAAACATAAAAAAACATTTATTCATCTAGATGCCAACGATATCCACAAGCCCTGAACGTGTGAGAATAGTTCGTATCATGGTAAAACACATACACGCATTTTCAACAAAATATCAGAATGATTCAGCAGTACGATCTTCGACACTTCGTAAATACGCGCGACAAATTATGTGCGCGCGCGGTTATCAATATGTAAAACATCTAGTCACCATATGGCCCCTGGATTCTTCATTTCGAATTGTCATAGAAATATGGCTAAGTCTTATCCAACCTTGGAGATACACATGCGATACTATTAATCAAGACAGGTAAGCATCAAGCAGTAAGAACTTATAAAAGCCGCATTTGCTAAAATATTTTTTATCCTACTAATATAATAAAAACGAAGGTGTATAAGTATGTTTGTATGTTCCTACCAAGTTCCTAGAAGCCTGGGAATTAACATAGGATATTTTTTAACCCGATATTCTCACGAGATCAAAATTTTCGCGGGTAAAACCGCGGGGCTAATGTTTATATTTGTTATTTTCCAAAATTAAACAATATGTTACCATAGTTGTTGTGGTATTTCGAGGCTTAAAAGTATTGTATCAAAAATGTTATTTGATTTATTGAACCTCAAGGGTGACAACTTTAGCTGTCTTTTCTGAACTGTAGGGAGGTGGCTATTGCGATAAGGTCCGAGTAAGAAAAATAATAGAACTTTCATATGAGTATCATAAATTTTTAGGTTTCCAAATGATCACCATTATCATGAAGACGCCAATATGACCCCATTAGATGCTACGTTTATCCAATTCATAGCTGAGAATTTTCCTTCTTACACTTGCATTTTGCAATTAATTCTTCCGAGATTTATGAGACTTGATCTTGCTGCATACAAAAATACAGTAATGCTTTTTCGATTAGGAAAAGTAAGTAAATTTATTTAACAATAAATTATTAGTTGGGATATAAACTGTTAGTAAATATATTAATCGATTTAAATTTTGATCAGGTATTTTCACAGTCACATTTGATACCTATTTTATGGAACTTGGAACAAGCAATAACTGATTATAATTCTGGATTGCATCGTAGCCTGGATAACAGCTACAATAATTCGAATTTAGAACAGAGGTAAGTATGTATAAATATGTCGTCGTTTTTGTAGAACTACATACCTATATGTATGTCGGTTTTGTAATAACATGAAAATTAATTTTTAAAATATGTGTATACTAACTATGTACTGGTTTTGTGTGTCAAATTTATTACACAAAAAAACTTTTTTTTATTATTGATATTAAATTAAACAGTCTGAAAACTAAGGAGTCTTAAAGATGTTTAGTAAAAGTAATAGCGGATGGAATGACTACCCTTAGTCCAGGTGCCTTTTGCAATAGTTTTTGATTGAAATGTGTTTATCTCATAATTTGTATAAAATAAGTAGTTTATAATACTCAGATTGACTTGCATGCCACTGCTATCGTTCTAATATTAATATAGGTAAATATAAATAACATAGACTTGATATCTTTTGTAGTTTTAAAAAAAACGAAAACCAAACTAATGTTTTAAACATATGGCACGAAGGCACATGTAATATTTTGTGTTTAATTTCATTTAAATGACAGTTACACATACAACGGGATTGCTTTAAATAAATGGGTGGCAATAGCCAAGCAAGCTATAATGGAATTGAATATGTCAGCAAGTTTTGAATACACTCCTGTATGGGGTGAAAACAGAAAGCATTTTGCAATAGAGTTCGTGAAAAGAATTATATCCGCCAAAATTACTGCCGAAAAAAACGTAGAGGAATATGAGAACAAACAGATTCAAGAAAATAACGGTAATTGTCCGATTTTTTTTCATTTTAAAATACCTTTCCAAAGAGATTCAAAAGAATTCATTATATTTATCATGTAAGAAGTAAAGCAATATATATAGCCCTATACTTTTTAATTTTATACAAATAATTTAACAGTTTTTTTATAATTCTTGTACTGGTTTATTTCTGCTAGCTTCGCAAAAAGATTTTATATTGTTACAATGTTTAAATATAAATTTTTCCACGTTATTTTAAGGTTTTTGGCAAAAATTATGCAATTTTTTTATGATGGAAGAAAACATAGAGGACAAGACGTCAATAGAAGACTTCAGAAAAGGACCAGTATTTTTAAACAATTGTGTTCATTATTTTTCCCATATATTTGGGGTAAGGCAATGATTTTATACAAAAAAGAAGTGCTGTTTATTTCATTTTTATGTATATTCAAAAATACTATTAGTTTTAAAACTTATATTAATTTTTTCAGTTAAATGAAACAGTTCTGCATCCATTAGAGACTGAAGTTATGGATGTCACTTTAGAGAATTCTTCATTTGGAAACTCTACGAACTTCACACATTCTATTACTAACAAGGTAACATAATACACATGAACAGTCAATTGGCAAATTACTATAAAACTGCTATTCGTTATGTAAATGAAAATTATTTACTGATTTTTTTACATATTACATAACATAAATTAGAAGAATAAGGGTGCTTTTCCTCCAGAGATGTGCTATGCTACGTTTCTGGGGATGTGTCTGATATCCACCAATCATATTCATTGATGCACATAGCTTAGCACTGGTGGAAAAGGATTCAACTAAGATATGTTCGTTATATGGAAGGATGTGTTCAATGGATGTGTGCTATAGATGATCGCGAGTGGTGTAGCTATGTATGTGCAAAGCAGAGTACCTACATAAGGCCCGCGTTTGACTTTGCGGCGGCGCATCTTCACAGCACATCTTACTCGCACCGCTACATAGCTTAGTATCAGTGGAAACGGTCACATAGTTTCACAGCTTAGCTATCACA
>DWGJ01000691.1:0-26414 GCA_018246895.1 Aspitha aspitha aspitha | reverse complement strand
GCACTCCCACATTCATCGCTCGCAGCTTCTGGAGACATTTATCCAGATATATGATAAACAGTCTGGCCGACAACACGTATATATTTAATAGTATTCGTATTAAATCTACAAATTTTCGATTTCGCAGTCATTTTATTATGCGGATGACATTTAAAATAACATGAATGAATATCAATTCGATTAATGAACTCTAACACATGATTACATTATATAAAACGCTTAGCAATATTGTTAAATATGTATGTAATATGCTTTCTACCGGGTGAAATTGATACAAAACAGTCCATAAGAACTAGTTGCCATACATTGTGCAAAGTTATATCAGGACAAATACAATTATACCTTGTTGTACATAATATGTTTACTGATTTAAAACCATATGAATTCTCATGGGAATCGTATCTATATTTGTGTGCCAACAGCGAGTAAAATTTGTCACGTATTCTAAATTGGTACCCTGAAGCTAAGAGTGATTATACTTTTTTTGCAATATAAAATAATTTCTGCTGCCTATAACAAGTTTTAAAAGTATAGATTGTTGTAACTGGGCATTTCGCCTGAAGATTTTGCTATAAAGTGTATAAATATATAGGTATTATTGTTTGATGAAGTTTGTTAACAATTTATTTAGTCTATTTTATATTATTTACCTAGGAACGAGTGGATTTTTACAAAAAATAACAGGTTTTATTCGCTAGCTTTAATTTGCATTTGCTATGTTCATCTCTTACGATAAACAGAATATATAAAATCCACAGGAGATCGACGGCTTATTATACACTGCTTAATATGATTATAATTCACTAAGTAATAGTTTTGATTTCCATTTATTTTTCATTTATATATATGCATTATTGGAAATCATGATTTAATTAGATTAAGTTTTTAAAAGTTTTATTGCTACTTTCATTGATTAATTTGCAGGTGATATCATGCATCGGATTGATAATTATCTACCTCTTCTTATGTAAATAATGTTCAATTCATAGAACTACATTTCTTTGCAGTTGTAACATATAGATGTTACAACTGCTACGGAACAAAGGTACAGGGAACATGGATATATAATTGATGGTTTGGTGGGAACCGAGTGTAAAAACTCAACAAGATAATGGATCCGTAACATCCAAGTTTATTGTACAAAACACTAATGAAAGAGTGTCTCAATAAGAGTTAATTATAAAGCTTAGGCGTAGGTGTACCTATTAGAATCTAGGATCTTTACGACTTAGGATCGATCCCTAATCACCCCCTATAGTTATTTTGGAAATATATTTCATGTACAGAATTGACCTCTCTACAGATTTATTATAAGTATAGATGATCCATGCATAGGTGGTACAATGTAAACAATTATGAATGTGTGCATATGTCCATAGGCGTTGATTAGATAAAGAAAATAATAATTATACAATTTCATGCATAGGTACCTACTTCTACTGAATAGAAGGTACTATCAAGATGTAGGCTATTAATTTCAAGTATAAAAATATTTAGAATTATAATTAATATGTAAGTAATAAACTTGTTATTAGAATCGATATAGATTATTAAATTAAATAAATAGTTTTAAATAGATTTTCAGAAATTCGCATTCACTTTAATATCATGTAAACAAAAAATTAAACCGCAAATATATGTGCAGTACCTTAACTTTTTGCTATTACTTATATATATCGAAAGCCAGACTTGGCGTGGACACTTCAGGGCTCCGTTATGTCACTAAAATTAATAACAATTTGCATATGAAAAGTTGCCGGCCTGTCATTAAAGGTGCGAAATGGTCTATCGTCTACACAATCAAATAATCTTTTTGCTTCTTTAACAGTTGCCAAAGCATTTCTCCGTCCGACATCAATCAGATGATTCAATATGTTTTTTATTGTTATATGACATGAAAATAAAAACTAAAATTGAGTATACGTTCATGGAAATGATAAGTCTGGTATTCTTTTTCTATTTCTCAACATTTTTAGTAATTACAACTTTTTAGGCTTGCTAAAATTAATATTACTTCTTAACCAGAATCTTAATAAAATCTAGTAGGTAGCTAGCTACCTATACTAGAAATACGAGAATGAATGGTTTATTTTTAGTTTAGAGGTCTTTAAAACACGAAAGCTAAAATTTGGCGATGGAACGAGATATTACAATATTGGTGTATAAATTATT
The DNA here is from genome assembly GCA_018246895.1 of Aspitha aspitha aspitha. Lineage (NCBI taxonomy): Eukaryota > Metazoa > Arthropoda > Insecta > Lepidoptera > Hesperiidae > Aspitha > Aspitha aspitha. The sequence continues at coordinate 24,242 of DWGJ01000691.1, read as the reverse complement.
TATCCATAATGATTCAAATAGCAGTAATTTCCATTATGCATATTATGTTTGTTAACGGTACATTTTAAATTTGAATATGTTTAGAAGAAATATTGTTAACGAATTCATTTAAATAAGTGTCTAGACAACCGATATCGTATATGCAAAACAATATTTTACCTATCCATAACCTAGATTCTAGATCTCTAGACTCTAGACATAGGTAGTCATTGGGTAATAAATAATGAACCCGTGAAATAAAATCGCCAATTTTTGCTTTACGCTTAATGGTTTTAATTTAACTTTATAATGGTTTAATCTTGGAGAAAAAATTGCAACAAATAAAAATAAATATTCTATTATAGATTTAGTAAGAATTTTGTTGGGATTTATAACATTTTAAGAAATTAAGAAGATGCTATTTACTTATTTCATAGAGAATGTTACATTCATACCTACCTACAGTTTACCGCAGGTACCTGTATTACGAGAAACCCAAAAAAATATTTATTAGCTAAAAAGTGTAAAAATCTTCATTTTAAAATTACATTGCTAGCAATTAGTACCAGTATGTTAACATAGATAATAATTGAATCTAAGTGGATAAGAAAAGTTGTTTTTTACTTGCTGTTTGTTGCTATTGTACAGAGAAAAATACAATAAAATAATTTAACGACAACTTTCTCCCTGTCTGAGTGTAATTGAAAAATTATTTTACTATCATAAATATGCTGTACAATAAAAGAAATAATAACAAAATATAAGTAAGACAAATATTATGATCACGAAACATAAAAGGAATATTTATTTTAGTTATTCTTTTAAATGGATAAAAAGTTAACTTACTGTAAAATTAAGACATTTCAATGCTACGAACTCCGGACCACAATTGAATCATATGAAAATATTGCTAAACAAATTTGAAAATCCAATATGCACAGAACATATTATAAACACAGCACAGATAATAAAACGTCAAAAAAAGTCGGCAGAAAATCAGTTTTCAATGTCACGTGTCAATAAAACCGCCCGCGCGTCTGTGGTTTTGTGCCTTCAACGGTCGGGTAAGAAATGCAGCGTTCAAGGTGTATACTCTGATTTCCCGACCCTCGGTGGCATGTTGTGGAATCCACACGTTAAAAAACAGGGTCGCTGTGATACGCTGACACAATTATTAAATATTAAAATTTATGCTCGTTCTATCATCTCCAAATCAGCCAATTGATTTCGTTTCATATGAGATACGACCATTAAAAACTGACATTTAGATTGCAGTGTCCATTAATGAGGATTTCATAAACTAAAGTCTAATAAATCAATAGCTAAAATTGAAGTTTGAAAAGATTGAAAAAGACAATAGTTTGTAGTAGTTGGAGTAATAATATGGAGATCATATACATGAGTGTGCGAAATTTAATTTCTCTAGTACAATATTGTATTTAAATACATTATTTATTCGCTACCTGCTGCTTCTAACGGAACTTTATAGTAAGTTATAATAGTCTTCATATTTAAACTATCATTCATAATCGAAATATTACCATAATTATGCCTCCATCATGGATGACTTCCAAATATACCCGTAACAACCGATTATGACCTTTTTAAATAATTTTAAATTTACAAAAACGTATTTAAAGTTTTCCATTTATACACTCTGTAAATGAACATTTTTTTGTAAATTGTTATACACCTACTTTCATACATTAAAGTTCGAACAAATAATTTCTTTATTATTTTTTAAATATTTTTAGTCTATCAATTACAATAACACTGATCTAGTTTGGCAAAGTAGAGTCGAAAAAATGTTATAACATTAGGCACTTTGAGAATGCAAAATTTTCCCTGAAAATATTTGGATCTATTCAAAGTTTGTGAACTTGGGCATTCCTTCAAGCCTTTACTCTTAGTAATAAATAACAAGTTCAGTTTTTCGACATAAAAATTTAGCTATATACCCATTTACCTGAATGTAATTTTAATATTCATAGAAATTATTGTGTATTTATTATGTAATTGAAATATTTATTTCCCTATAATTTTTTCCTCTGTATTAGGTACTGTGATTAAACTCCTAAATTGTTAGGCCGCTCTGCCTCAATTCCTCGTATGTAAATCACAAACTTTCACTTTTAATATTTTTATTAATGAACTTCGAACTTACATCGATCACAGCAGCCTCTAATTATAAATTCGTTACCCGTAGCATATCATTAAGGTACCTTAGAAATATATTATGCATGTGTTTACTACCTAAAACTATTCATGTATTACGTGTTGGGTTATACATGAATAATTATTATGATGTTAATAGATACATTTCGATTTCTCACAGGACCACGCAGTATCTATATATTTAATTTATAAATTTCATTTTTAAGGTACTTAGATGTCATACATCTAACAAAGTCATTGATGGTACTAAGACATAGCTATATTCAGCTATAGCTATAGCTTCAGTTATAGCTAAAAACGGTGTTTATTATGTATTATTATACAATCACGCCAGGTTCCTAACGAGGTAGGCAGAAAACAGTGACTTCCAAATATCTCTGTCCTTATAAACCTGCCATGCTTCGTCTACATCCATCACCCTCTTCATGCATACACGCCCGTTTCGCCCCATAAAATGATATTACACTTTTATTGAAATTATGCTGTTCTTTTATGAAAAATAGTTTCATGTTTCTATAATATGTAACATCTTCAATTTCACATCGATTTACGAGTATATGGTGTTGGGATGGCTAATCATAGTATCTGCCTCTAATCTATCGTTACATGACATATTTCTAATAGCTTCTGAGAGCTAATAACTCTATAACTTTTCTAATTCGATATTCATTAGACGTAATGTGGTTTATGCTAACTTTCAAAGCTTTTCATTTTGAAAAGCAATCACGTTGATTATGATTCTTGACCACAAACATATTATGTTTGTAATATTTAAGTATACATAATGTAGTCACTCCGGCAGTATATAAACTGAAACTGAAGCTGAACCACTTAATGACTGTTGACCAAAGGTATCTACTAGTAATTTTTTTTTAAAAAAAAGGTATCTACTGTTCAGCTGAAAATGTATGCTTCATTCAATAGTCAAGCGAAGACGCAAACCAGCCGCGATATTTACTAATATGTGTCATAAAGTCATGAGTATCACAAGTGAAATAAAGCGGCAAGATCGTTTGAGGAGAAAAGTGATTCGTAATTTCCCGCCACGCTTTAACGCATCCAATAATAGGCATTGCTGAAGTTTTTGCTTTTTTGTAATTCTGTTCGTGCGCGCTTTTTATGTAATATATTTGCCATCCTTCCTCGTCATTACTAGTTGTTTATGTGAGAGCGGGTCCGAATTTACAAGCTAATAAGTATTGTTGCTAACTACAATTTCAAGAAATTGTTCTAGGTTTTGGCTGAAACGAAATATTATATTTTAACCGTCATTGACGAATATAGGTATATTCGAAACGTAGGGTAGGCTCAAAACAAGATTATATTCAAATTTCCCGTGACATCTTTGTACTTACTTGGTCTTACTACGCATTTGCGTTATTTTAGGTTAAAACCGTGTATTTCGCTTCTGCTCTGTAAATCATTATTTCCCTCAAGTCCCAATTCAACGCAAATATGAAGAGTATAAAATATCGCTTAAGAAACCGCTACAAAAACTGACACGATACATTATAATTCAATAAAAAGACATTCAATTATCAATTTCATCTAATCCTTTCTACTAGTTTTATCTCTCAATCCAATCTGACATTAACTCTACTCTAAGACTACGAGTATTTGACCTTTGGTTTCGATTATCAAACACGCTTAAAAGGAAGGTATCTAAATAAAACTATCTTATTTTATCACCGTCAGTTAAAGTAACATAAAAAGCTACTTAACGAGTTAAAAAGATCCCAAGTGAAATATTTTAAATAATTCTAATTGCCATAAAATACATAGCTTTGGCCTCATATAAGTAACTTAAAATTGCTTGAACTAAGAGTATTGATAATTTCTTATTCTTAAGCATGACACACAAAACCAGTAAGAGAAAATTTGACGTTAAAATAATCAAAATGGCAAAATTCTTTACCACGAACCGATCGACAATACGATTTGCATAGGTAATGTAGTTGTAGTCATATCGACTAACAGTGTTGTAGACTTGTCGGATTCGAAACTCGATGTGCATAAAAAATTCATTGCGAACTATTGAAGGAAGCTTAATAGTTGTATTTTACGAGTATTGTAATGTTAGAGATATATCGTATGGTAAATAAGTTTAAGGCAAACATGCTTTTTGTGCTAGATGCAACTGCGGTAGTAGGCTACTTGCTTTTTGCTAAATACCTTCTCGTTATTAAAATTAGCGCTAACGCTCCCCATCACTCTGGGTTGTCTGGTAGAGAATGCTGCTAAGCATTAATCTCGCCCGTTGTATCCTAGCTTTAGGTATGATCTGTCTAACTATTTTTAGGATGTAAGAAAATTTAATTACTGCCGTTAGTCAATTCTTACCAACCCACTGAAATAGGACTTCTAATTTTCCTCATATTGTATATTATAGTGACAACACTCAGACTGCCACTAATATTTGACCTATATACATATATATAACACACGATATCAAAACAAGAGCAATGCATGTTATGCGAAAACTAAACTTTTCGATTTGCCATTAATATTCCATATCTCACAACACTCTCACAATAGGTACCTATCTAAAAAGTAGGTAGCATACATCTTTTAAGATTCAGTAACGGACAGAATCGATATTCGACATCTAATAATCAAAACAACATTAATGTACTCTAATGATAATATGCCGATCTTGTATTCATTCAAACCTACGCTGTATCACCATTAAGTTTATGATAAAAGCTTTCGACGAACCGCGCCTATGAAAATATTGGTATTAATATTTAAAACATGCTGATATAATAGAATTTTAATAATTTAGGGATTACTATATTTATGATTGAAAATGCCATAGTTTAATTTATGTGTCCCAATTTGGATATGAATCACGCACGTCTTTCTTTACTAAACTTTAGTATGATGGCGTTGGTGTAACGTTTATAAATTACAATTAAAATGATCTTATAAACGGTGCCTCAGCAATAACTGGCGTATGCATGTTTAGGGATAATATACATACCATCATATCGAAGCGTATTCATAAAATGCTTTGCATAGATAAAAAAACCTGCGATAAATTTTAAAGATCTTCAGTACTAAAGCACTATTGAATAATGTTAAAAACCTTAACTCAATGCTGTTAATAAATGATTGAGTCCTAATTAGATCAGATGAATAATAATGGAAATGTTCTACAATGGATGTATCCATTGCCTATATTGTAGTAATTTCAATTAAATCGCATTGCAAACAGTAATCGAAGCAATGCATTAATGGCCATCCATCAAGCTAGTTTCATCAGCGACCTCTAGGCAAATGACCATTCGCAAAAACTACAGAAAGGAAAATATGTGTCGTTGGATCTCCAAGCCCTTGTCGCTTGAAAGTTGCCGTGTACTTAATCTGCGCGCTCACAATAATCACTAGAATCTTTTTGCCATTTTCTAATAAACTTTCATTTATCAGACAAATATTTCAATTTTATTGATAAGTATAAAAGGGACCAATAAAAGACTAATATCTCTCCCAAGTTTGAGGTTGTTAAGATACTTAAATATCTATAAACGGTTTGCATTTAATACGCTTTTTAGCTGCATATTTGACTTGTAGGTTTGTTTATATTTGTAACAGACATTTTAAAGCTTTCTATCATAAATAATATCGAGGAAGTGTATACGCGTTCCTCGAAGTTTTGACGTCCACAGTCTGGAGACAATGAGGTAATTCTGTTGATCGCGGTACAAACATTCCACTTCCCGGATGAACGACTTGATTCTCACAACGAAGGTGCGAGCGTCTTAGATCATTTCCTTGCATGTAATTTAATGAACAATGAACAAAAACAAATGTAACGAATAAATAAATCGTCCGTGGAGTGCTACGAATGTGCGGCAGACCGCAGCGTCCATTTGACACCAATATGTCACGATCGCGGTAAAAACTACATGAGATCAACAATGTCCGATCACGCTGATGTTCTTCAGCAAGATAATTGAGTCATAAATTTGAATGGGAATGGATTGTCGTTGGAAGATTTACAGCATGTTTTCAATCAAATGGGCGATCGTTACATCTACCAATGACATCTGTAATAGTTTTTCTATAAGATTATCTGTAATAATTACCTGCTTACCGCCATCAGCACTTCTATACAAAGGAGGATGTACATAGGTTTACGTTAAGTCCTGAAAACCCTACAAACTTATAATTTCCAATTGATAATAAAATGATACACATGCATATACATATAATAAAGTTTTAGTAAACTGCGTTTCTAATTATTAAGAACTACTTTTCCTTCATCAATTAATACCTGTATAATAATCAATGAATATTTTTTTACTGGTATGCAAGCGGACGTGGACACGTGGGTCGTGAATCTATTAACCATTTTATGGGTTTCATAAATTACGTCTTCCGATATGACTGCACATAAAGATTTAATCAAGAAATAATGTAAATGAGCATGCCTATGCATTTTTGTTTGTTTAAGTTACTCCAAATTTGAATGTTTATCGGGTAACAAAACATTTTCTAAAACACAATACCGTTACGACCTTGTTTCTATAAAGTATTCTATGGTCGATAAAGAAAAAATCGAACAGTTATCTCTTAATGAAATTGAATATAAATTGTTTAAATTTCATTAGGCATTCTGGTTTGGTATATAAAGAGTTGTACCTTATATGCCTACTCTTAGATTTTAAAAATTAACGTGAAATTAGTAATAATTGGGCTCTTTCTCCGGGGTTGAAATTCGACCCAGACTTATCTCTGCCGTGGAATATCATGTTTTGAACTTTGAAGGGTTTAACGAATGGATGTCAAATGTCATAGAAAATCTTGATATTCACGTAACATTATGTTAGAAAATCCGAATAATTTAGATCACTGCGATGACCTAAATTTTTGTAAATAGCTACCGGCTGAACGTATTTTAGATAATTCCATATTCTCCATTAGTTTTGAGGCGAAGGTCGTTAAACGCAAATTATAGTGGATAATGATTAGAAATCACACGCGGGTATCTGATAATGTGCCCTTTGCAAGGGAATATTAAATGAGTGAAAGTTTACAGTAAAATACGTTTATAGTGAACTATAGAATATATAAGTCACGGCGTACATCTGACGTAGTTATGTTATACTTACCCACTGTAAACATTTTTTCATGCAATTCAGGGAAGTTTTCAAGTTGTCAAGTGTTCTAGATTTCATAAAATAAATGTATTCTATTACAGTCGTTGGTTTAATACTAGTTACTAGGGAAATTGCCGGGAATTTGACTTGTAAACGCTTCATTCTTCACTTGATCCCTCATACACTTTCATACCGGTAACTATAAGTCAATCAGGATAAATCACAACTTAATGTATAGTCAATATACAGTAAATTTAGATTTTAACGGTCAGTAAGGCTTTGGTTAAAGTTATAAAACTTACATTAAATTTATTGTAAATGAGTTATATACATAATGGTAATATAATGTGAACTCTGGTGTCAAAAGAGGGTCTGAGCAAGTTTTACTTTCTATTTACATACAAACGTAGGTAACTAATATGGCAGTAAATAGCGACTATGACACACCATTAGACGCCGTTATGATAGTGAAAATAATGTATTTGTATGTATATATTAAATAATGTTTATCATACACTTTTTCTGATTTAATAGCCACGTTTGATAGTGGGTCTATTTAACACAAATAGAGGTTGAAGGAAAATCAAAAGTTTTTTATTAATTCACTTCCACCTACAAATTCTGAAAAATTTAATCAAAATTAGTTTAAGAAAAATAAATTATCTTCAAACTGAGGTCGATTTGTTAAAAGTTATTGTTACAAGATATTGAAGATGTAAATATGCTAAAGATAATTATGTGTAAGCTACTGTACCTAAGTAGTGCAAACAAAACGTAACGTTTTCGTAACATATAATAGATCAAACATCGTTACGAAGCTAATTACGTTGATGATATATGCTTGTTCAGTTTTTCTTGACATAAGCGTAACACAGGTTGAGTAATCCAAATGGAAAAGTCGTAAACTTAAACTGTATGTAACAATTACCTAAATTTGAATATATAAAATCTCACTAATATAAAATATAATTAATATTATTGGCCTTCAATGATATCTGTAGAGACGGCTGTGGCACGGTCAAGGACGAAAAAAGGTAAATAGCGTAGTAATGTCTATGTGTGAATATTTCTATAATTCTGTATCTGGTATATTTCTTTTAGTAATTGTTTATGGTAGACTTGTTTTATATGTAAATTCAATTTCTCTAACCAATAGTACTTAATTGGTGGCAATTATTTCCTCATGTAGCAAAACTAGATGGTAAATAGTTGTCTTATTTGCATTTTCAACATTTCCATCCACATAACGAAGAGGTCACAGAAGGCGAACACACGGATTTCAACGAAGCATAGTTTAATAAAGCTTTTTATTGATACATGTATTTTCCATTTTGCATTAATGTCTGATGCTACTGTATTCATCTACATATTATTATATCAATAAAAGCTTCAATGCACACGACCCGCATTTCCGGATTGTTACATATCTACTGTTATTTCTTTTTATCATTACTCTATTTTCAATGTTTTTAATTTTCTTCTTAGCGCGTTAAAATACATATTTTAAGCAGCTTTTCGTATCTACATCAAGTTACAAATTCATGTGTCAAACATTATCATCGTTATCAGCTGATATCGGTTGACATAAAGCTCACCAAAAGCGCGCAACAAACACATAAATGGAATGTAATGTATTAAATATATTTACGTCGTTTTTATTTTTCCAATCCCTTTCCAGTTTTTCATATTTCCATAGCTAAGCACTTGTTCTCTAATTTAAGTTACTTTAACATGCCTTCACTGAGCTCTACCGTCGTACTCTACTAAAGTAATCCAATGCAAACAGTCGAGCTTTATGTTTGTTATACATATAATAACAATTAATATAGTTTGATCAGCAAAGCAATTACGACTGGTGTTTATTAGAATTTAAATTTAATTAATACATATATAAATAAATTATTGGATTATTTTCATTTACATTTTTATGTCAAAAAATTTAAATCCAATGGTCTTATAAAGATAACGAAAACGACACGTGCATATTCAAGATCTCGATTTCTAACTGCTTTTGCCACATAATGTTATGTGTATTACGAGCGGGTGCGAGAGTCACTCAAAATTTTAATGTATGTATTAACGTTTGATATTCAACAGAATCCAAAAATATAAAGACATGTAAAATAATACTCTAATGTATTTTTTACATTATAAAAATTCCCTGTAATCTATAGTGATAACCCGCGCGTTATTTAGAACATGTTACAGTTTTCTCGTTGATACAAATATGCACTACAAACAATACTATCTCATTATGGATTTTGAAGTTAGCGAAGAATCTATAATAATATTATGAAGCTAAAGAGTATGTTTGTTTGTTTGTTTGGTTGAAAGCGCTAATCTCAGGAACTACTGGTTCGAATTGAAAAATTACTTTTGTGTTTAATAGTTCGTTTATCATTATTATCGGCTATATAACATCACGCTATGACAAATTTAGACCTTTCCTTACGTACGCTGCGTAAACCAGCAGAGATACACTAAGGTAATGTAGTAGAGAATTGTAGATCTATAAAAATACTACAGAAAAGTCTGCGATGGCATATATCTATCTCTTATGGTTAACTCACAATAACTATTTTTATGTCCAAAATTTCAATAAAAATATTACGTTCTTTTCGAGGCTATTTTCTTCAGTTCAGTATTAATGCTTATCTAGATAAATGCATTCGTTAGCTTTGCCATTACTATAGATCAAAATTATCTTTAGCACTATATGAATCGGATAAATATTTTAGAAGATATTATAGATTTAAGCCACCGAAAAAATAGTATCTTCGCTCGCCAGCGGTCTTTTCATGACATGCCGGGCCGGCGCGGCGCGGCGCCCTTTCTCTCTCTATTTGTCTGGGCTAATCTCCGGAACGGATAAACGGTGTTTGATGGGACTTTCACGGGAAGATAGAGCAGGCTGTGGAGCATATGTAAAATTCTTGCGGATTCGGCATTTACGCGGGAAAAACTTGGTGACACATTGATTTCAAGGCGGGTGAAGCCGCGGCAACAGGTAGTATATGTATAGTAAGCATCAAAACATCAGCCTTAAAATGGATTTCTGTACTTATACCGTTCACGCGAAGGAAGTTGATATCCAAACAACGTAGTTTTGCGAATACGTATTATGAATACTTCCTTAACTATGGGAAAACACGTGAGGTGCTTGCTTTCAAAACATTCTCTGTTGATTGTAGGGAGGGTGTAAACGAATGCTGATCTTTGTCTTGATTAATATAGTGATGCAAAAACTACTTCCTTATTTAAATATCTTTAATCCTAAAGCTTTGTAAAATGTGTAATTTGATACTAATTTGTCTGTTCATAGCGATTTATCAAACATCTGTTGCCGCAAAGAAACTAAGCAAAGCTTAAGACTAACAAGGTTATAATTATTAAACAAAGTTATTGCACTACAGAGAGCATCGATACCTCGTTCTGACATAGGTACTCGCCGTACTCGTAGCTTTTTGCAAGTTTTATCCCAGTTCTTAAAAGTATTTCTCTCTTCTATTATTGCCAAATGAAAATAAATTGAAGCCAGCTCGTCAGCTACATAGATCTCATCATAAACCTGATGATAAAAAGTTTTATTTCAGTTTGATTATTCTAAAATACTAAACACTCTCTGAACCATACATAAATTTCCACTGTTATCCTAACAACCTTGAACATTTTTGCAATGGCTTGAGAAAGCGTTCGATAATTGTGTGAAGTCTGGGGTAATCTGTTTTTATTGCTGGAACAAGAAAGTTATCCGTAATTTCTAGAACTGGTCTGAAAACTTACATTCATGGCTTTTTATGCATTGTTTGTATATGTTTGTATATGTTTTAATGTCGTATATGTAATATGTAATTATGTCTTCGTGTCCAGCAGTGAAATAACAAACTCGTGGAAAAAAAAATTACGTAGCTACTGAAATTTTGACTTGCAATATGAAATAAGATCTATTTATTTACTATACTGATTGATTGTTTTACAAACACTGTATATTGACAGTTATTATCGTCTATTGTGTGTGAGGTTCTTATTGAGAATCGTCCATTGTTAGACTCCACCAATGTGATTAATGATTTTTAAAATATACAGTTGAGTCAAGAATACAGAAAGCATCAGAAACGTTATTGTTATCACGTATTATAAGGGAATGACAGAGATTACATAACTAAGTGATAAAAAGGCAGGCAGCCAACGCTGTGGCAACCCTGTTGTTGCAAATGTATAGGTAACAGTGTAAACGTACCATCAGGTGGGCCGTTTACCGGTTGCCGTGCCCTGTTGCTATAAAATATTATTAACATATGTAATAGTTTTAAAAAGAAAAATTTATTACCTTTCAATCTATTAACAAGAGCCGTAGTAACAGTTTTGAACTTGGTTTCTCTCATACAGAGCGACCGCTTTAACGTGTCTAATAAAAACTCAAAGAGCTATTAATATACATTTCATATAAGATAAGAGATAGGAAACATATTTTGATAAATAATTTATTAATCGAATTTAAACACGCAACACGATTTGTTAAGGACGAGCGTCCTTAATTTAAAAACTTAGTTCGTAATATTTACAATATTGCAATAAAACTGTTCGTTGTCAGCTGTCAATCATTATAATGAAATTTGAAACAATTGTTGGGTAAATGTGCACGTAGACGCGTAAACTGTCCATGGCCATTTCACAAATAACTTATAACATCCGACCGTACCAATTAGGCCGGAGTATGATGTTATGAAACACAAATGTAGCGAAAGTCATGACTTACCGTCCGAATGGACACATATTACCCCAGAAACACGAAATTACCCTTTAATAACTTAATATATATAATTTTTTGTTGAAGTCATCACTGACGGTATAATTGAAATTCACATTAGGTTTTTCATGGCAACTAACTTCTATAAGTTAATTTAGCGTAATTACTGTTTACATTTACACATTAAATACCTATGAACATCTGCCATATAAAAACACGTCAAAGAAGATCTTACTATCATTAGGGAACTTTGAAAAAAAAATTAAATTTTATATTATTGTTGGCGATTAGAAATATGGGTCCATTTTACTTATCGTCGTCACTGTTCTTACAAAAATATATTTTATAACTTTTATATATTTAGTCGAACAGTGTCGTATTACTTTAAAATCAGTAGTTGCAAAAGCTTGCAAGCATCGCGGTAAATTTCCGTTCGTCTTTTAGTCCCTCTATACTATGTTTACTATTGGATATCAAATCCGGTGTCGTCAATCTTAGTAGTAAGTATATATATATATAGAATGTTATAAGAATAATAGAAAAATTCAACTTTTTGGGTTGCAACCGCGACATTTGGTAAATAACAGCGATAGCCATAATGGCTGAATCAGTTGGTACTTGATGGATAGCGAGATCCAGCGTTCCGGAAAGTTATCAGAGCGTCCCGCGGCGCCTAATGACAGTGTCGACGTGATCGAGCCGGAGACATCGCTTTGATAGACCAGATAACGTAGATGAGATACTTTCTACGAAGATCTTTTAAAAAGGTGTATAGTACTGTCGTAATCATACAATGCAGTGTTGTCCTTACGAAATCCTTGAATCCACATATTTCAGCCGAGCTTACGTGTTTGAATGATGTCAATACAAAAAAACGGAAAAGGATTACACACTTATTCATTACAGCATCAATAAATTGTGTATTTATGTATTTTTTTCTTTAAAATAACATAAACATAAATTACCTATAAACATACGTGTGTACACCAAAACTTTATAAGATATAGGTAGGTACTTGAATGTTAAATATGAAAAAGTAAAAAAAAAGATAATTACAATTTATATAAGGAAAATATCAACTGTTTACAAAGGATAGATGAAAGCTGCAATAGATACGCTTTGGTCACCCATAAACAGTAAAATTAATTAGTGCCGGCTACTTAGCTAAGTAAATAGCTAATAGTGTGTGATTCGAAACCTTTATAGCCATTCATGAAACGCTAAAGGTGGAGGTACTACAGTAGATGTACATAAAACCTGCGTACTACCTGCAGAAACTTGTAAAGGAAACAGCCGTAACACTAACATCACGTTATCTGCTCATTCTAAGCTTTAATGTTCCATGTTCGATAAAATCTTAATGATACTAAGCAATGTACTAATTATTTTCTCGCTTATCTTCAAGGTGGGACTTGCCGTCACTAATATACTTAATATAATATAAATTCAATGCAATGCAATGGTTATTTCATTTGTATGAAACAAAGAACCAAGAAGCAAGCAGAAGTCACATTGAGCGCTGCCACTCTCTAGACATCTGTAATTAGGATAGTAATCAAATAGGAATTTATGTAGGTACCTATGTACATCATGTATTTGATATTTAAAAACAGAAAAAGAATGCTGATTGTTTCGTTGTTCTGTGTACATTATTGAATATAATAATAAGAGTCAATTGTTAATTCGTTGAAGTTTGAATTTTAATAATCTTTGACAATTGTTCTAAGGATTTTAGCAGAACATTACTTAAATTATAAACATTAGTATTGAGGTCTATTGTCGGCTTCAAGTTAATGTTCTCAATAAATACATTCCAAGTTTAAGTGAAATGTGTATAATTTTGTTGCAATCTACCATTGTTTCAATGTGTTTATGTAATCTGGATATTTTCTTTTAAAGTGGCAGTTATAGGTACAGAACGTGAGCACAGACCTACATGTAAAACAAATTCGGTTCCCGACGTCTGCACGTTTAAATCTTTTAAACTACGCAACGGATTTTAATGCGGTTCTCATCAATAGACAGAGTGATTCAAAAGGAGGATTTATATATATCCCTACTATCCCTCCCTACTAATATTATAAATGCGATTGTAACTCTGTCTGTCTGTCTGTCTGTCTGGTCGACTTTCACGCCTAAACCGCTGAACCGATTTTAATGAAATTTGGTACAGCTATAGATTGGACCTTGAGAACGGACATAGGCTACTTTTTATCGCGAAAAAGAGCGAAGGAGGAGTGATTACAGTAGGAAGAGAGTTGTATATTTTTCGGTTTCGAACTTAGACTGCTGAAATATTAGGTACCTACACGTTCTTGGTTAATAAAAAAAATTAAAGCATGCAAATTGTTTGTTACGACTGCTTGCCACCAAAATGATGCTGCTTACACCATACGCAAATAGTGTCGCGAAAGTGATTTAAGCGAAGATGACATGATATTGTAGCACGCCAGTCTCACTCGGTTTGTAATACATTTCTTCAACAAGGCATATAGAATAATCATCCTAAGCTTGATGAAGGATTGATTGGAATATTCGCAAGACGCATTGGCCGCTATCCCGTTTTACATAGACCTAAATTCGATCAACGTATCAGTGTAGCATATAAATAAGAATATCACGTACAAGTATTATAAACACATTTATCAATCGAAGAAAGAAAATACTTGGTATTATTTGGTGTACACTATAAAGTATATTTTCTTTTATCTTCCGACTCTCCTTTCTATCGAGTAATTACGATCGATGATTTACAAATTTAAATCTTGGGGCGTTCTGCGATGGATATTCATTATTTTTACGGTCTATAACCGCGATGCAAGTTGACGGAAAGTTCTATAAAAACATCCATAATATTTTTCTAACTATAGGATCCATCTAGTTATAGCATCAATGATGCATAACTATTACAATTTAAAGTACCTACTCGTACACACGTTCTTTTTACAATCAGTAATATTGATTACTGGTTATGTATTGGCATCACGTAATGACTCCCTTATATCCTATTTCTTATGCGGCTACAGGACGCAAATGATCCATCATTAAATACGCTGAGCATTGTTTACTTTTGGATGAATGAACACCAGTAATGTAGCAGAGGTCCAGAAGCATTGCAAAAATTCATACCCAATTTTCTTCTTCAATATAGCCAGTGCAAATACGTAATCACTTTTTAACACAGTGCTCATCAAATATAGAAGGGAAACTACAATACTTATATAATAGATTAATAGAAAAAATATTTTTAGCAGTTTCTTAAAAGATTATGACCCCCCTGCATCTTGAACGGAATCAATTATGTTTAATTAAGAGAAACTAAACTTTTACTATTATTAGAATAGAATATATCCATTTATCCATACATACATATTCGTATACACGAATTAACATATCAACGTATAAGTATGTTAATTCATGTTTAATGTTCTCGCCATTACTCTGGCTGCGGCAGTAACTTATCATTCTGCAATTTGTCCAGACAACTGATAAATTGTTTATACCGGCTGAATGGGTCCCATATTTTATACCGAAGTAATTACAGAATTTTTATATTCTATAAGGTGTTGTATGTATTGCTAATTGGCAGATAAATGATCGTTATCCGAAGCAACTAAGTATCACGAGTTATATGTACATATGTATTAGCGGTTTATCTAGTCTGTGGTACTGAGTTACCTGAAGCGTATTAAAAGTTCAGTTATGATAATTCCAAATTATATTATGTTTGTGATGTTATCTTAAGTTACTGATATTGTATTTATTAGTATTGTACAATATTTGAATAAAATATGAAGATATGTTTTCCTGGATTATTTTCGTTTTGTTTCCGTATTTTCGACACTGCAGTTACGTTTTCGTTATTTATATTGGACCCAGAGTCTGTCAACGTGCGCAATAGAACTGTTGGAAACAATTACTAAAACAGACGCACGTCTGTCCGTCATACGTACCACCAATGGTCGTACAAGTCGCGTATCGTAAGCCGGGTCCGCATATACAATAGTATCATTTTCCAATCTTATCAATCTATCTATTACCGTATAATTCGGCTTACTGTAAAAAGCTCCGTATCTATATAAACTGTAATCATTGCGTGTAGGCACTACAGTACAAATGTCATATTTTACTAAATATGAAGTAGGTACGCGCTACTTAGATACCTTCTGCAGACATGATTAAAACTCGAATCTGTGGTATTGGTTGTAAACATTATACCTTTACAAGGTACCCACTTAAAAAAACAAACATTTGCCTAATTTTATTGATGCACCTTACCTTACGCATATTTCATGAATTAATTAATTTTCTACGGCACAATTCCTAAGAAAGCAATTTATGAATGATTAAGCATCATTGAATAAATTAGAAAAGTCATTCCCATCTTTTAACTTGATACCACATACGATTATATTAAAGTATCATTAGATTACTTTATGTTCAGTTAATAATAAAAATACGTATTGTGGTATTTTTTTCATAATCTGCAGTTTTTCATAATCTATTAGTTTTTGTTCAAGTTGCGTAAGATTTCGCTTAACAGTTACATTTTAAACTATCTAGTTTAACATTATCCTATGGTTCGTGTTTAGAGCATTTGATTGTATTCCTTTTATGCCCATATACCTATAGCACGAGCTACTTCCGCAATTGCAGGATTTCGGGAGCACACTCCAGTACTTTATTAAGTTTTACGTATTTTATATTAAATAATAAGTCACATTTAATAAATCCCAGGACAATGTTAATTTCGACTTATTAGCCACTCAAAACTTTTAACAAACATTGAAATATTCTTTTACCTTCACTTAGTTATCTTCCTATCGTTTCTTTGAATGAATGTAAACTTTTCATTTATGCATTGATATCAATTTAAAGAGAAACTGATTATAATAACTACTTTATTGACTTAAATTGTGTTCAATAAACCTTGTAATCTTCAATTTTCTAATCTTGAAATTAATTAAGGATGTTTCATTTGCTGCGCAATTAGTATACAATCATAATTATGTATATATCGATGGAATTAAGTTCGAATAATGCTGTTAACCTCGAAACGGATGAAAACTATCAGACGAATTAAGAGCGTAAGAAGGGTTGTAACATAAGAAAACAGATGTGTTTGAAAGGAAAGTAGCTTACAGTTCGAATTCATTTGAAAAACAACGGCATCATAATTATCACACGTACCTACATATTTTAAAAAAATACCTTAAAACCGAATTTCTTTTCGGAATTTAAGATTTTATGCACTTATTTATATGCTTATGGAATATATAAACAAGTACTTAAAATCTTACCACTATTTGTATTGTTGTAATTTTTCGTTTTTCTTTTTTTAAATAAATGCAGGGTATTGTTTTTCCACAATCTTTGCTGTAGATATCGACTGTTATAGAAAGATAACTAGGTACAAAGTTATGTAGAGTCTTTCGGAACATAAATATTTACATGTCGTGTAAGTGTTTACCATAATTCAAAAGCAAGTAATAATTTCCCATAAATGTCACAAGAAGCCCATTGTCTATCAATAGCTTGATATCGTATAGTAAAACGTATGATAATGTCTAGTAGGCATCTCATAAACATTTATCTCCAGTCCCGCTGATACGTTACCGCTATTATTATTACCTTCACTAAATTAATCTTTTATAAAACTGTCATGAATTTTAATAAAGCAACAGCTGTTCATTTCTAGGCATAGTTCTTAGTGAGGTAGAATTAATCGGTGATTTATAGAAAAAATCGTTGTAACCGCGATTTTAAAAGACGGACATCGAGTTTTAGAAGATACAAGTTATTTTTATCTAACAGACACCTACCTAATTACGTTTGCACGAAGACCGGTCTGATTTTAATATTTAAAGCAATGCTAAGCGGTATCATCACAAATTTCCAACTTTCTAACTCGAAATTCGTGACCGACCCATGCTAAACAGTATGGTGATATGTTTTCAAATTCAATACATATGATCGTTAGTAATAAATAATGGGTTCTTGTGTTAATTTTTAAGGGCAAGTGGTGACCTCAAAAAGCTGTTGCTGTGAACGACCAGCTAGTTCAGTAAATAAAAATTGCTGAAAAGATGAAAAGTCGCTTGGCAGTTAGGACTCTCAGAAACAGATCCCATGATGCTTGGATCACGGTTAGATATTACTTTTATATCTATTTCAGCACTAAGAGAGGATTTTTAACTCCTATGTATAAGAATTTAAGACATCGTCTGATATTTTACTAAAAAATGAGAACAGGCGCTACTTGTGAGAAAATGTTAGGTATTGCCTGCTTATTATCACCAGGTCAATAGTAACTATCCATAGTAGCTGGCATATATGCAGTTGTATTTTTTACTTTGTGTGCATTATATTAATTATTTAAGGAACAACAATTTTAACAGTATTATAATATTTAAAACATATTCAATTATATTTATTAATTATAGTAAATATTGTTACTCACCAATCACATGCACATTTGATTGCATCGTTAATACAGGTGAAAAATCACTTTTACAATAACCACATCGAAGTAATATTGATGAGAATCCTCATCACACATTTGTGAACAGTTTTTAAGGACTTTAAACATACAACATATTTTATATTTAACGTTTTTACATGTGTATTTTTATACACACTAAAAAGCTTTGGAGCTGGTAAAACAAAAAAAACCTAAGGAATATGAATGTATGAAAAACCAGGTCGCGTTAATCCATCCTAAGAAAGTATATAAACGCTCAAGCTGTGTATTAGAAACGTCGTAAGTGAAATAATGAAGTTATAATAGCACGAATTCGCGACTGATTTTCGCACTTGTGCATTAATTTGCGACGTGCGCAATGTATGATGCGCATGCGACGTGTGGAGGAGATGCGCACAATCGCGTGCTCGGTGGATAAAGTTCTATGCACATGGCTACATAACCGCCTAGATACAATTTTTTGCGAAGAGAAATTCATCTACAGCGCGTGTTGATAGTCGACTACCCCTATGGGAAATAGGCGTGATTGTGTAGCTAATAACAAAACTGGAATAGCACTGTCTGCCTATTATATTGGGACAAGCTTCATAGAACTGTCATACATTCCTATACCATTTTTAACAAAAGATACAAAAACAACTACCTACTGATAAACTAGTATATTAAAAACATCATAGTGCAGACTTTACATTCCAACCTTCCAAATGAAAAACCATTTGATTTGAAAAATATTACAGATAGTATCCGTTTGTAGACAATCAAAACTGCAGGTACGAGTAGTTAATCACAGATCCGTGTGTTCTCTAATATTATGCCAAATGGAAATTGAAGGCTGAAATCTTAACCATTTCGCTATCCCTGCCACTTAGGGCACCTTAGTATTTTTAACAACATTTGTGGCTGCCAAGTGCACGGTGTGTAAGTAACCTAATAAACGACTCAAACGATTCGCGTGCCTCAGTCATGTTAGTATTATGGTGATTTACGAAAGTTACCCATTTTTTACTCGGAGCCGATAGGTCTAATTGCTGATGATGCGCGGTCGTCATAACGGTGACCATAGTTGCACCGCCCGCGCCGCGCGATTAGTTACGACTTGATCAACTATTCGTGATGTAACGCGAATCAAACAATGACATTCTAATATGTTATGGCGAATATTGCCCTCTGTTATAAGTGCGGTAGGTATTTTCATAGCTTACATCAATTGCAATGGTTAAGTTCTGGTTTACGTATAACATTATAGATAGGTAGGTACCTACTGCTGCCGTTTGATCTCTTAAACATTGGAGGAAGTCCAATAGAAGTTTAGATGCTCAAAATGGAATAGTCTAAGTTGAGGCTAATGATTGTACTTGTGCTTATATCTAGTAAAAGTTACCATCTTAGTCCTCATGACTAGAAAAGATTTTGTCACCAACTTTGAACAGGAGAAATGCTAACGAATGGTAACCGTAGTCGTACTATGTGTTACTTAGTTAAATCTGCATACTGATTATTAATATAATATTAAATACGCAAAGAAAAAGATTAGGTACGATTGATTACATATTTTTTTATTGCAATCAAGCGTATAATAAACAGAGATAAATTTAAAAACATTTGACCCCTACTGCCCTCAGCGAGTGTCTGATTAATTCTACGTTAATATTTTTTGAATCGAGTTTTGAAAAAACATTAGATTTAAATTAATTTTGTTTATTAACATACGCAATTCAGTAATTGTAAAACAATTTAAGTTAAATATTCATAGTCATTACAGGCTTTTTAATGATAATAATCTGGGTTATTTGATGTTAAAGCCATTCATGTAAGTACCTATATGAAGTTTTATAATCTTTGCAAATATGCGGAAAACATGTTTAACTTTTGTTTGTCTTTCAAAACGATTTTTTTTATATTTCAATTAATAAAAGACCTATGTTTGACCTATACGCACATTTCCAATAATTTTGATTTTTCAAATGAAATCTAATCCTATATAATAAACCTGCAAACTTTGTTTTTTGTATCTTCGTGCGTTAGATGGAATTAGGAATAGTACGCAGAGATTAAAATGAAACCGCTATTGAAAAATAGTTTTTCTATTTGATAGCCCAGTGCTTGAGGAATGTTACAGAGACTAAAATCTTATTACTAACCTTAGAAAGAAATGATATAGCGTAGGTGTCACTGCATTAGAACTTCTTCATATTTGAAGAGAAATATAAAAAATGGTATACATATACTCAGGCTTATGAGAAATAAAAAATCTGTAGGTAGAATTCCACGAGTGGTACCGTGAGGCGCAATTAGTAACATCATAACCATAAATATATAAATAATGGCAATAGAAAATTATCTCGTGGAAATCAATTCAATTTTCTAACTCCACGAATATTGCCTCTCATTAAATACAACAGTGTACGATTTATGCGCTTCATAAAAATGGAGTCGGTTCAATTGAATCAAACGCGTCCATTATTGTTATTGGGTTAATTGGTTGGTTATTTTTATGATTTCATCAAGGGGCCTATAATATTTAAAGGAGAAATACTACGATGGATTAATGCATATTAAACTTTCGACTTTATATATATTAATATAATATATAAAGTCGAATAATTATCTAGCTTATAACGATTCTACATATTATATTGTAATCTATTCAATTCTTATATCAATTCTATTCTAGTCTTACGACTTTGAAATGGAAATCATTTAGGTAGATAATTAAATAAAAAACGAAAAAGTGGAGATTTAACACTTAAATTTTATATTATCATTATTTTAATCTAATCTTAACAAACTAATCTATACGAAATATATCTTCCTGCCGTTTCTGAGGACCTTATAATTTTCACCACCTGCAAAAGACAATATTAAAACAAAACATTAGGTTAACACTTTTACTCAGTACATATTACTCGTCTCCATTCAAAAATACGCATTTCGAAACATTAAATTTCATCAATTCTAACTGCCTGTGTCTTGCTAATTGCGGAAAAGTAGGCACACTCCATTTTCTCTAAAACAATAAGCAACACTAGATTACTGGAACCAACTATCATTGTTAGTTAAAAGTAATTGCTACTTCTCCAAAGATATTTGAAATTATCAGGCGTCATTTTGTGGAAATTCATGTTACCAAATAAGGGTTACATTAATTTGCAACATGCGTACCTATATAGCGTCTGTGAAACATCCTGCATGAGGATGTTACACCATAATGTCGTATTCATAAATACTTGCAAAGTTAGGTTAATTTTTGGATAAACATCTTATTTTCAGCCCTTCATCAGTTGTGATAATGCCCAGTGGAACTGTATAAACTTACTTGTCCTCTCTTCAAACCAAAATATCTTGCAACTGGATCACCAGCTTGAATTCTCATCAACATGTTTTCTTTTAATTTGCTGTAATTATGTTAAGAAAACTATTGTGAAACAATTTTTTTTCAAAATAATTATTATTTGTTTCATTTAAAGGTTATCATGAAAAATATTATTTATGTAATTTAAATTGATTAACATTACTGGTGTGCAATAAAGATGATTTGATTTAAAATCTATGAGTTAGATAGTAAATGATATTTAGTTTTTAGTTCAATTATTAAATGAATATGAATCCCGGTAGTCACTTATTAACTTGAAAAGGATACTATCTAGCTAATAACTCCTGTTTTTCATCAGGTGTTAGCACAATGTGTTCTGGCACCAGTTCATGTTCCGTAATGTTGATTAGCAGCTCAGATTCAAGGAACTGTTCCAATATGTACTTGGGCGCCATGTCAACCAGTGATTGTTTCGCTGATGGAGTCATTCCTGACAAAAACACAATACTATTACAGAGATAAATCTTTAAGGTATAGAGTAAATTTGTATTTGTTTAACTACATTTTTTCTTCCATAAAAGGTGAATACAGTTAGGTTGTCTGATATCTGTTCTATTATTTATATTTTGTCTTTAGTAGCCTCAGATTAACTAACCACTGCAGCAACAGGCTACTACTCAATTAAGTTTTTGTTTGTTTGATCTTTGATCATCTACATTTATAACTTACCAGCTTGTACCACAACAATGGCTCTATGAATGTTCTCCTCCTGCATTCTCGTACAGTATGTCTTAATGGTTTTTATTCCAATTTTGGGTTCATCCGGGAAGAACACAAACATCTGGTCTGTGGGGTCGTCATTATGAGCGACAAGGACTATAAGGTCACTTCGTGCCGGATGCTTCTCACTGTAATGTACATATGAATTTTTTTAAAGAATTTGTAACACTTAATTTTAAGACAATAAAGTTGTAATATATAAGGTTATTACATATTAGAACTTTAATATCTAAAAATAGTAAACTTAAAATTTTGTAACAAAATGATTGGAAGACCCATAAATACATATTAATACACTATTGTTGTAAGTTACTAGCACATAAACATTGCCATCTATTAAAAACAAAATGTAAAGTTTGACAAATATGACGCTGACTAATAAATAAAAGATTATCATTTCAAAATTATTTTCATACCATTTGGGATGTAATCAAGATACAGAAACTGTTAAATGTGTCACACAGAATTTGTTAAATGATTGCAGTGTTATTTGAATCATTATCGTTAAATACATAATAACAAAATGCAAGTTCTAGATGAAAAGATAAAAAAGAATATTATTGAGAGGACAGTGTCTGATACAACCAAGCTGTATTTAGGTAAGAATATATTCTTGATTAAACTTATTATGAAACATTTTTTTTTCATTCTTATCAGGAACACAGTAACATTTGACTGCAATCATACCCTATGGAAAGAGATAATGCCTTGTCCATCGACACCTCTATCCTCTCATGATGAGGTTGTAGGTTACAGTCTACCACACTTGACAAGTTCAGATTGGCAGACTTCAGACTCCTCAGAAAATATTATATGCTAAAAAACACCTCCAGTGTGTAGGTTTCCTTATAATGTTTTTCTTCATCAATATGACATTTAGATTTTTAATTGTATTACATATGTCGTTTCTTAAAGGCAGAGGGGCATATTCCAATCAAAACCCAGACCACTAGAGTGGAACACTGAAGTTCAAACAATTAGACTAATATTACATGCTTATCTAAATAATGCTGAGGTTAGTACTTTTCGAGCAAGTTTTGTTGTTGTTGTTATTAACTAATACAGTTTTAATGACCTAAGGTATAACATTATTAACATTAGACTAGCACTGAACAATAACCAGCTTATTCACTACTTTGGTATAAATAACAATTATACTTATCCAATAATTTATAAATCTAGTTACCTTGGTTTGTCTCCAAATTGTTCTTTGAATTGCTCTAAGGTTTGATCCAATTCATCTTGAGTTACTAGGTAACCTCTGTCATGGCATAACTGGAGACAAAGTAAATATTTAGTAAATGTAATCTACAAAATAGAAACTTATACCAGAACGGGTGATCACGACACTCAGCAATAAGATACACGACAGAGAGGAGGAAATACATGTGTATATATACAAACTGATATCAAAACATAGTTACATTTATGATTTAAAATTTACTATTTTTTTTTATATAGCAAATGAGCAGGCAGCAGTCTCAAGTGGCTGGTGCCGCCCATGGAGATCTGTAACCGACTCCCAACAGGGCTGTAGGGACTGTTAGTGTGAATTCAGTTAGTAAAGGATGTTAATAAGAAGTAGTTGGTGAGTATTGTTTAATAACAGGACTGCAGGAAAGGGACTGTTAGTGATATTAGTCCATTTAGTATGTATGTGCTAGT
>DWGJ01000690.1:0-26441 GCA_018246895.1 Aspitha aspitha aspitha | reverse complement strand
TCCAAAGAAATGTCAAAGAATTATTTTTTATTATGGTCGAATTTCGACCAGCAGGCGACCACTAGTACATATAAAGTGATAACAGTAATAAATTTTATAACAAAAACATTCCTTTGATTGTACGTACACCTTTTTTAAATTAGGTAAAACCTAAAATTGAATATTTTATGTAACTTGAAGATAAAACAACAAATACCTACGAAGCTTTAATATGACATCCTCTTGATATTTGTGACAAACTAAGGACCTTTACGTTTAAAAAAAAATAGGCGTATAAGTAATAAAAAGCTGACAATATAAACTTGGACCAAACAATGACCGCCTTATAACAATATAATACCACGTCAGTAACTTTTTATTATAGTGATTGTCCGTAACATTGAGGATCAGTAGTCGATGTGCGGTTACAAAATCGATTCAGACGTTATTAATATAATTTAGTTTCCTGTTGTAGTGCACTTAGTAATTGCTATTCAGTTTATATTTAAATGTCCTCCAGATCGAGTCGAGAAAAAGCTAGATAGTTTTTACATATAATACTGTAAATTAAAGTTGTTAAAAATCAGATCCTTCTGTTTTGTTTCTCTTATCGCTCATAGGTACCATGATTATAATTACTTTGCCCATCAAAACGTCACGAAATTAACTTTGCGCAGGCTTGTCTCGCTGAAACTATAGCTGAAATAATTACAATAGATAAGCGGAACTTTGTACAAAATATCACAGATAAATTTTAGACAATTTCTGTGTACCAAATCATTAAAAACAGTAGGTAATAAAATAAATAAAAATAAGAAATTGGTATGTTGTTATAATATAAATATAGATAAGTATTTACTGTGGAGTAGGTACGTATTAATGAATTGTAATAAGTGTTTTAATAATCCAGATACCCAGTATCATTCGTACGCATAGGTATTGTGAACGATTTTTTTGATGTGCAGTTATTTTCGAAGTTAATGGTCAGACATTTATAGTCTGACAACAACATCCATAGCTCTCAATAAAAAATTATGTAATGAATTATCGCAAAATACCGGTCGAAATATAACTCATCTATTTATCTATCTTTATCTTTCGTTACGTAACGAATAAGAATTAAACGTTATGCAAAATGTTAAATGACATGAACTGCAATGGGTCCACGTCAATTACCAAAAGTTTATTTCTAAAAGGCCTATCAACTACCAGTTATCCATATATTGCTATTAAGGGTTTTAAGGAACTGCGTGAATTTGTTACCGATTTCATAACACAAACTATCACATTTGACAGTTGGAACTGCGTATTTTTTGATTTTATCACGAATTAATTAAAAATAGCTCATATCCTCCTTCACGTCTCAGCGTGCTCTCGTCACGTCACGTGACACGCGTTCTCGAGTCATAATTAGAACCTTCTGTAAAGACAAACGACGTAAAGAATTTTGTGGCTGCTTTAATAGGGCTGTCTCGTGAGGTTTTCATGTTTGTAACATATTTTGTTTGTTTTGAAGCAGAATGTTCTGCAAAAATCATAAATACATTTATTAGGTACCCTAAGTAACTATGTAATCTATTCGATCTTTATTCTCTTTCTCATAACACAAAAGCTTCCACGAAGCTGTCAACAACACGGTTCAATTATTGCCATAAAGAAAAAATTATACAAAATTGGTGACATAGAAATTACTTGCTTTTTACAGGAAATAAATGATCCTTTTTGCATCAATGTTAAGAAGTTTCAATGCATGTAATGCGGTAAAACTAAGTAAGATTTACAATTAACATAACAATAATATTCAAACATCTACGTGGCATATGGTATCCCTGAACGAAGTTTGTAAGAGATGTGAGTAACGAGTGTACAGCACAGGCCGTTAGGCAAGCGCGGGACGACCCGAAAATCCACTTAGCCGAGTTGTGGCGGAAAGGGTTGTAGCTACCGGCTAACAGGGATGACGGCTTAATGCCACTTATTAAATCCACGGACAGATTTTAAATTGTAACGCAATGGCATTTTATATTCAATTTGGGAACGGTCCGATAAGCATTTTTAATCTATCCTAAATTCGTAGTTGACTGAATGATTTGTTTTAACGTTACCTACTACTATATGATTGGTTTTGGCAATTAAAAAAAATATCTATGGCACTAATGTCTCCATTAGGATCTTTAATGTTTCGAAGAATTAGATCCTAGTTTTACCCCTAATAATGTTAAGTGCTCAAGTCCTCACAATTTTAAATTAATCAGTAAATTCGTTTTTGTTACACCTTTTAAAATAAAGATTTACAAAGGGCGAGATTAATTCCGAGTGACATTCTTTACCAGTCGACCCTGGGTGAATATAAAAATATGCGAAACATATAAAAAATGTCAATAAATATGTATAAATAGAATATATTACAAAGATATCACTTTTATTACCTTAAAACAAACAAGAGACCACCGCCCTGTGTGTCTACTATCTTATGAGATGCAATTGCAATCGTGCAAGCAAATGGAAATGTATGACTACTAACATCTTGTTGAATTCTACTTGGAATTTTCAATTACCGTTCAAACTACTACATCTAATTAGACCGTACAATCATGTTTTTGTCAGTTAAGAGTTGGGAAAGCTTCCAACTATTTCAATATGGACTTTGCGTTGAGAACATGCTATGCCAAGTATTTCAAGCGCTGCTTTTAAGTAATTTGATAAGTTACAAAAGATGTTCCTACGAGTATGTTGAAAAATTTAGATGTCTAAGCACTACAGCATTGTAAAATTATTTTTGTATGTTTGTTACATTGTTCAATTACATTTACATATTGAATTATATTTATTTAATACCTTTGAATTTTTAAAATTGAATAGCGATACACGTAAACTATGTATTTTTGTCCATTATAAAGACAGAAATAGACAGAATAAAACATGAGAGCCACTATTTACTTATCCTGGATGTTGTTACATTTGTGGCGTTCTTATGAAAGGTTTATTTAGAATCAAGTGGCCCATATGCTTGTTTACTTCTTTACAACAACTATTTAACTTTTTTCTTTAGTAAATTTATTATAGGTTTCAAGCTAATTTTGTATTAGATTATCCGCTTGTATACTGAGATGGGGAAATGTATACATGTGACAAATCAACACAAAACATGACATCCGACGGTATAAACAAGAGGGTTATGGCACCTCATCTCCGCTCAATCCCTGATTACTGATTCGATCGCTGGCACGACATCAAAATGCTAATCGTCAGAACTCCACTCGGATAAACTACATTACGTCGGATGCTCAGATGTTCAGTTTTACAGCTAGCTCAGAACAATCCGCGTCGGGGGAGCAAGAGAGCAAACTTTTAATTGGCGTGCCATTAGGACGGGCGGGAAGCACTAAGCGATTTGTGGTGTACCGGCCTGCTCTCCCGAGCTTTTAATTTCTATCTCACCTCGCTAGGGGTACGTTGATTATGTATTCCGAATTCGGATTACGTATTACAATTGGGAATTCCTCGGTGTGTTATATAAACACTATATAAAGACTTTGTGAATTAATAATTAATAGAAGTTATATAAAGACTTTGTGAATAGTTTAATGTGTTACTTAAAAATGTGTGCACCTTCGTACATTGATATTAAAAAACAATGTAGGATTGACGTCTAACTTTGTTTCTTCTTTCATTGATTAAAAAAAATTGTCCACGTAAGTACCTATTTATGATAAGTTTGAAATTGCATCGTTGAAGTATGTTTCCTATTATGTTAGTCCTAAATGAAATCAAACAATTTGAATTTCAAAATAGTGTCAATTACATATTAAAAACATTTAAATAACATACCTAAGGGTCAATAGTTGTTGCTATGTGTGTGTGTGTATATAATATTTACTTCCCGAATGTAAAGGTAGTATGTAGATAGCTACATAGTAACTAGCAGTATAGAGAGAAACCGCAAGTAAACTTTTCTTAGCAACATCGATATGAAAAGAGACCTAAACAATAGGTTCCATTTTCAAAACAGGAGTACAACGATCTCGATTTGAGTTTTTAAATTAGTCAATTACAGCTTACGTTCGTTCGAAACTTACGTTTTTCTAAAACAACGAAGTCAGCTGAAAACGGCATGTCTTCACTTAACGACAGCTCGTTACCGCCACAAATCTCCGACATTACTACGTATTAAAACTCTAAAACTTGACTCGAGTTGCCATTTGGCTGGAACAAAAACTTTCTTACATCACAGCGGTTAAAATTCAAGTCTCGAATGGCACTGAAGTCATGAAAATATTTGACGCAAGGCCGGGTGAGAAAAATGTTTTGCTGTCTGCCTCTAGAATCTGTGTGTACCATTTAAATAGGTTGTAGGTTATTCGACTATAAACAAACTTGTACGGTTATTTAAATGTCTCAGGGACAACACGCTTTGATCCTATCCCTATTAACGAGAGAAAATGCAAATAATGTAGTTACCTCAATAATTATTGCCTATAATATTATAATGTATAACAGTACACATATTAATTGGTTATAAAAATAGCAAAATGACGTTTTTCTATATAGTGCTTTAACGATAATATACACATAAGTACCCACTACCTACTACATATATATGTATGTAGGTAAATAGCAAAATAAACAGTTGTGTACTTTTTATACATAAATACATATATTACATCAAGACTACTCGTTATTAATTATTGCCAATTAATTTTATTTTAATAAATTAAACTTCGCCATTTTTGAGTCTTCTACCATATTTATTAGCAAGTGGCGCTTTTCGCAGATTTTCACTTGCAACCCTTAGCGTTTAAGGGTTGTTTATAGTGTTACGCACATTGCATAGATGGCACCACTTGCATAACCTAGACGTATTACTCATAACAAATTACAGATGGCGTTAGTAGTAGTACACTTCACATCACACGTATTTCACTTAGTTTTGATAACTTTTCGTTCGAAAATTGAAGTTCTCGTGTAGTTACATACGAGTAAGTATGTACAAACACATGTAATGTATTTTTTAATTCGTTTATTTCATTTTATCATCAGTTAATATAGCACTATAACACAATTAATATATAGCTAGCTAGTTATGCATATATTATTTAGGTACGTTCAATTATTTACTATCTTTGCCTTACAGAGACTTCATGTATATAAGTATTAAATTTATTAGTGCGACTAAAACAAGTGATCTCGATCCTGGACCTCTGTTATTTTTAAAAACAGATAAACTATTACTCAATACTTTGAGGTGAGAAAATGACACAGTTTTGTAAAAAATCACGCCCAAATATATACACAATTATAACCTATCTCTTGACTAGATTATAAATGGATATGCAAATAAAATTATGTTCGTTTTAACAAACACCCGATAGTGAGTGGAGGAATTAAAAAGCGTTTCTATTGGAAAGCTCTTCGCTGAACGCGTGAACGCCGGCTGTAGCAGATTAGACACGCTAGCCGGAACAATTTTTTAATATCCCCAAACAAGGAAGGCGAGACGCCTGCACGTTGGCAATATATGGATAAAAATTCCACATGCTATAAAAGATTGGGTACCTACTTATTAAAATGTGGTTAAAGTTACACACATTACAATATATTATTTGAACACATCCTTAAATGATTTATTAATATTTAGGTACCAACGATGATTCAATAACATGTTGTTGTATTTTTAGATGCATGTAACTGATACTTATACAGAACCTACTACCTACGTAAGATGGAAAATTGTTTTTATGTAGATTCGGTTATAGGTACTTTAGACAGTACCTAGGTATAGTGGTTAGCATCAATTAATAATCAATAAGTGAAGGTTCCGCGTTTGGGGATATCCTAAAATAAAATTTGCTTAAACCCATTAAAATCTAAAAATATTTATCAATAGGTATAACATGGGACCTACCCGCATAATATTTTTTTTCGTCCACAGTTATTATTATATCAAAAGTTATTACCTACATTTTTCGAAATGAACTTGATAGATGTAGAATTGTTAAAAGGTACTTTTATTTTTTTATGGGTGCTTAGTTGTTGGTATTATAATACGGCGTATCCCCATTAGTTCAGTGACTGTAGGACATTAACAGTGCGGGAGCGAGTTTGACAGGCACAATTCGTGTCGCGGCCGGAATTACCATATACGAGTACACTTGACGCTCGCACTTGTCGCTTAGCCAATAACAATATACTTATACATGTAAGTACTATATGTTTTCTTTTTCGCCCGAATCTACATACATACATAAGAGTGGGGCGCTCCGCGAGAACCTACGGTTGAAAGTGGCGCATTCTAGGTAAGAAACTTTTTGAATCTCATCGACTGATATTTAAGACCAAGTCGGCCTCAGTCGCACGTGAATACTGAAGCCGGATCAAGTGACTATAATTCATGCGAATTTCCTTACGGGTGGTCTTATATGTAATTATGCGTAAATGAGTCATAGCATTCATTTCGCATAGGTGTAGAATCGAATAGGCTTATCATTTATCAGATTATAACCCTATGATGTATCAAGTTGCATGAAAGCGTGAAAACCGAATGCTTTGGTCTTAAATAAAATCTATGTGATTAATATGCATGCTAGACAGGTAGATACCTGTTTTAGATTTACTTATAAATGTTTACATGTTCCACCTTTAATTCTGTTACTAAAAATACCTATTATAAATATGAAACCTACAATGAAATTAATTAGTTTGTGATGAGAGTATAGAACCTACTTACGTATGTTCATATAATTAGAATCCTTTGAAAAGCAATTACAAGAAGCCGATGACTAATAAGTATTTTTTTAATATTAATGTAAACCATATTTCTTGCTACTGTGCAAGAATCTTCTACCGCGACTATATTTAGCCAGATTTTCGAGAAGGTGGTCAATAACTCTTAAAACGCTGATCGCCTCCAGCAGTTCGTGACCAAGGTTATCTCATGACATTTATTGGAAGCGACCACATAGTTTTCTCTTGAGTGTCTCAAGAAAATGTATATTAGTGATATTGAGTTCCACTGAACTATAAGGGCGCTCTAGCAAAAGCAAATAAGGAGACCTAAAGTAAATGTTTAATTTTTAGCAACAAAGGCCTTAGAAACGGGGATCGGTTTCCAACACGGATTTCCAATTAAGTGAGGGCTGATTGGCAGGTCGTTAGTCAACGCTGCGCGCTGAATGTGGCCGCGGCGCGCTCTCTGCCTCGCTTGTTACCGCTTCGGTGAGTACTGACGAGTGATCTAGGTGCCCTGGAAGGTTCCTAAACTTACTTCTACCGAATGTCAAACATTCGATTGTAATTTATAAACCTCTTCTATTGTTTTCAATTTAGAAACAACTTCGAATATTTTCCAAGTTGCAACGAATAAATATTACCTACAATATAATACGTCATAACTATTCAAATTTAGTTGATAATATCTATTACTTTTGCCTAAAAAGTAACGCGTAATATACGAATTTAAAGACATCGTTTAAAATACATAAATGTAATGAGTGCAATGTAACATTTAGATATATATTTAAAGTCGTCATTAATAGTATACTTTTATTGCAAACATTTTAACAGCAGGTATGTCATATAATTCCAAATTATTTCCAAAAATTTATAGGTAACTAAGCAGCTAATTTGATGTTTATACCAATTTAGGAAACGAAATAGTCATATTTTAATAAGTCCCACTGGTATCTCATGTATAGAAGTAGAAAGTAGGTTATCTGAGAAAAGGCTTTAATGAAGCGACATTGCGGATCTCGTTAATTACGCAACGACAAAGACTGTCTCGGCATAAAACATGATTGATTGCCCGCGGGCAAGAAAGTGAAGATATCGTGGAGGAATAGAGAGAAACATTAAGTGTATTCCTATGTCGGCCCTGATATCATTTTCATAGGCCACCCCGTCAAGGTTTCTGCATCCCCCTTAAACGATAGCGAACTGAGAAATACATGGAGTTGTTGTGAAATACAAAACTATCGTTTAGTAAATAAAGTAACGGAATATTCTATCTATAAAATAGTTAACTGAGAATTATATATTTTTTGCATTGGCTTAAAGAGTTGGATAAATATTTGTGCTTGAAACCATATTTATTTTAATGATATTATAAGACAACAAGTTATACCTACTGTAAAAGCCAACACTTTTATTGATTTTTCCATTTTTGTCATCTTGACTCAATACTATGTGAATACAATTTTTGCAATCCGAATCATCATATTTCTTCTAATAGTGTAATATGAGCAATTCCTATATTATTTCCTTGTTCTTCCTAGTTGTTTCATTGCATAGATATATTAACTTCCATAGCATAGATATCTATATAAGGAGAGTGAGTACCTGTAATATTATTTGAATCGACTCTACGTTGTTCCCGTAGCTCGCACACGATACAGCCATGATATGGTAAGGCGTCGGAAAAAACAGGACGATTCAATCGAACGGCGATCAGTCTTCGTCATGATCGACGCTTGCAGCACCGAATTGAATATTTATTACAAACTCTACGCCAGGTAATGTAGAACTAACATTACAATTTTCTCGGTAAATATTACTCATCGGTACCTCTATACCTAGCTGATGTTATTGTAACGTTCGTTATTTCGAATAGTATTAAAGCCTATTTACATATTATAAAAATTAATATAATAATATTTAGGCTACGTGGAAAAATATATATTGGAATATATTTCATAAAATATTGTGATTGTATAAATATGCTATCTAACTTCTTACGTAACATATTACGCAATGTGTGACACATATTCATATTACAACTAATAGATATAATATACTTAATATAGAAGGAAATGCAAAAGGTATACATATTTTATCTTTAATCAGATTCATCTTCGAATGCTTAAATTCACAACTTAATCAAAGTGTCGTGTGGATTCCAAACTATTTTGCAGTCCTTAGTCTCATAGAATTATAATTGACAGCTTAATTAACTTACGTTAACTTTCAAATTGGAAAACTTGTTTCCGCTTCCGGCATTTCAAATCATATGATTTTTTAAAACACTTAACGTAACTATTAGAAGGAAAAACAAATAGACACGTGTTAATATTAATCCAAAATTCTCTAAGCTCGTTGGTAGTAGATATGCAAATCTGTGTTAATTCTATGTTTTCGTGATTAATTTTATTTCGGGCACATTTCTCGAATAATATTGTCTCGTAAATCAGTCCGCGATGTTTTTCTTGGAGCGTCCGCGGCGGCCATGTTTTGTTTAGAATCACGCACACCCTGTCTCTGTCTTCAGCAAATCTGATTTATTGCACTAGAATTGTTTCACCGCTAATTTTAGACTATATCGGTGGAAACTTTATGATAAATATTTAATATTGCTATGTGTAGCACGTGTAAGGCAGAAATACCACACTGTAGCGACTTATCGAATAAAAATAAGTCATAACGAAAAAATATTTATGGAAATAGAAATAGCAATCAGTAATAAAACAGAGAGTAATAATAAAACTTGCATTATTATATAAATACTGAGCATAATAATAATGACATACTACATATATAATACAAAAATAGTAATATACAATCGCAGTTACATTCGGTCTTCTAATACATTTATCGATGACGGTGCGCGCTATATATAAAAACTACATTTAGGTACAATAACATCCACTAACTTGATAACAAGTTCAAAACTTTAAATGCAGTCGTCCGAACGGATTCCTTATGATGTTGCGAATGGAAGAGTAATTATTGTTATTCTAATGGATCGTACGCGGGCTACGCGCTCTGAACATTCCCCATTGTAAGAGTCCAGGATCGAAGTTCTGATTAATGACTGTGCAGTGAGGGGCAGCTGAAGGCTGGCGCACACTAAATGTTACTAAATCAATTGCACGACTCATTTGCGGCCTAATAGAAACAAAATATTACGAATATTTCAATACACGTTTTTGGAGTTTTGGAGTTTAGTATTAAAGACAAAGTGGAAAATTGTTCTGATATTGAATGACATAGTTGTGTATCCCCATGACTTTAATTACTCTTCTGTTTCGTTCTAGTTAGTTATTTTGTAAGACTACAGGAATCTACTAATTTTCTTTTCTTTTTTCCAGGTTATCCTACAACCTGATTAGTTGTCACTTGTTATGGTTATATGTATTGGACTATTTTTTGATTTCTAAAATACGTTTAGCCCTGTCAATATGAACAGAAATCATAGATGCCCCGCTAACTTTATTTTGCTCCAATCACAAACTTATCAACATTATTCTCAGGTAATGCATAAGAGCGCTAGCTAGTTAAAACGTTTATTAATATTATAGGTACTTATCAATTGTAGAGTCGTATCTATGAAACACAAACTGAATCGACACAAATTAATTACCTACTACAGTTGAAGTTGAATGCAGGACGCTCGGAGATTTAAGCCATTTTAGTATACGTCGGCCCTTATGATGGTATCGCTAATGCCGCAGCGAGAGATTATTCGTGCACAGTTGACCGGCGTGTGTTTGCTGATCGAGCTCCACGGACTTGCCGATACCGATTCATTTGGGTGCCTTCGGAATTAGAAGAGCGGAATGGCATGTTTTCAAAAAATGACTCAAACCACATAATTAAAAAATATATCCCATGTCACAGACCGGTACTTTGACCTACATACATGTTTAAATATTACTCTGTGTTCATCATTAATATGTTGAAATGAGATTTTTTCTACAAAAAATATTTTTTTGTTACTGTTTTTAAAACTTTTAGTATGTTATTTGTATGTTTACAGTTTTTATCATATTTTTTATCAAAAAATATACATTTATTTACAGTAACAGCACATGTTACAAAAATATTATAGGTGCTGCTATTTTCACCCATTCTATAAACATTTGCAAGTATTTACAAAACTTTATATAATCGTTCAACGCTTAACAAACACCAGCATTTAAGGCGCCTTTAAATTGATACAACTGAAGTGACGCAGCTAAAGCACAAAAACAAAAGCGTACGTCGCTTTTCATACAAAAACATGTGACGAATCGCGTCGATATTGGCACGGCGCGGCGGCGGCTTCGTAAGACACCTTGGGCGGCAGTCGCAAGGCCAAGTAAAAAAAGCAAAACAACTGTGCAGCTGATACAAAATACAAACACTTATTGCTTCCATTATTGTCAAACAAAACACGAAAAGTAAAAAGACCTCTTTATCTTTATTAACATTGTTCCATTTCTATTTTGTTTATTACATAGGTATTAACTACTTTTTAAGATACCGCCCTTTGTTCTCCTGTTTCCTACCAGCGTACTAAAGTTGCTTTAATGTGTTGTCTATAACTAAAATATTTAAAAAGTCGCAAATATAAAAGGATTCGCACAACGAAACCGTCGTAAAATTTGAAAGTTTGCTAGCGTATAATAAAACTTTACAGCTGACGTGCTTATTATACAGTACAACTTCAAAATATATAAAATTATAGTTAGTTTTCATTCTCTTCGCAATACAGGTATAAAAAGTTTTATTTATTTCGGATAATATGAGTTGGTACCTATTAGGATACGTGTGTGATAGGTATATAGTTTATTATCAATATTTTTAAAGAAAGTATGTAGTAAATACTTATCTACCGATGTGATTTATTTGCTGTTAAATTTGGTGATAAAATAAGAAGCCTTGTCTTCCATACTATACTGTACTTGAATATCAGCGAAGTTATTACCGCACTCAGCGCGTCTCCTTAGTCCCCGTTTATTCCTCGAACGTATGGGCAATAAATCTTCAAATTCACCACTTTAACTGTCAACGGGCGTTCAGTTGACAAAATAATGGAGTTAGACAATACCCGCACATAATTATTCAATTGTTCGCATCAAGCGCGACCAAGTTGACATTGTAAGTCTTGTTACTACGGTAGTTAGCTGTAGCACCGTTAAGACTGGCTTCTTTATACTTATATCAGTGAGTATATCTTAGTAGTATTCGTTATAAAGAAATATAAGGATCCTAAATATTCCTAATAAATTAGGTACTTCTGTGATATTAAGTTTTCAATATTCTGCCTAAAGAATTCATATCTACAGACGGTCTGTTTTATGATAAATCGTAAATATTGCCACACGGAATATGATTCATTGCTTTAATTGTGTACTAAATGGCGGTATCAGTTTCTATCCAAAATAAGAACATAATTAAAAACGTCTTTTATAAAAATACTAATTAAAACGAAATATGTAAATATATCGTAACAACTCTACAGGACCTAACTACATACTTACGTGTTATTGCAGTAAATTTCAAACAATAAAGCAGGTAAGACCGCTTAAAATCGACTTTCGTTACAAGTTAAAATTACAATGAAATTCTATGTATAACAATGGATACAAATAGCTCTTTTGTTTTAAGATGTTGGTATAAAAAATATAATTCTAAAAATACCGCCTTCTGTAAGCTTCTGTCGGCTTTTCTGAAGTGAAGACAGATAATAGCTACTTGTTAGAATACACCACTTTATTATACCTACATACATAATTCCGGGAATTTTTTATAAGAGCAATGTTACGAACTCGCTCTGTTCGACAGATGTCAAATATTTTTTGAATCTAACAATAAATTGGAGAAAAAGTCCAAAGTAAACATAGTAAAGGGCCCGCGGTAAAACCAAATACAATATTCTGACTAAGCCATCGATTGATTTCGCAAGATTAATGGTAGCACATTGTCAGCGGCACAGTACCTACGACGAAAACGTTAGTGAAATTTGCGCAACCGAAATGTGTTTTATAACCAGCAGTGTAAGACCCAACAAATTTCATTTTTGAAATCTTTTTGGCCTGACAGAGCAATGAATGGTCTTCGCTGTTCTAAAATGAAACTTTGGAAACTTAACTGTATCCTTACAAGGGCAGAGTTCAAACTCTATGTACAAAAAATATCATCCTACGACCTTATAATAAACAGGAACTTGAAATGGGCTTCAATAGAAATTGATTTTGGAATTCAGTGTGAAATTGAAATGTTTTTTTTTATTCCAAGGCCCAGACACATCGCTACGCTTAATCTGGCCAATAAACATTTATTTGTTTGCTTTTAAAAACCATGATCACTCTTGTTTGATTTAATTCAAATGATCGCTATATGTGTAATGGCTTGCAAATATTATGACATTATTTTTTGTCATTCATTATAAATTATTTATTACAATGTTTAAGTTACTTTACGTAAATTCAAGGCAGATTTCATGTATATATATAATGTGTTTTTTAAATATCCTTAGATATTATTGGAAAATGGTAAAACTAAAACAAAATGGTGTTGCTCTGAAAAGAGATTATTTTATTACATAATTTATTATAGAGTTACACTAAACATTCTTTAATATCAACTAATAACAAACTCACCTGAATAGAGAAACAACATTTAAAGCTATTGCTTCACCATTTCCTACTAAATAAATATTCTAATTATACAATACAATTCTTTAAACAGCGACTCCATATTTTTATCCTATTGACGGAATGTCAATCAATATAGCAGAGCGTTCCATAAATTCAAATTCAAAGAAGCACACAGAAAAATTAAATGAGGTGTTACGCACTTCGTTTACATATATTTATGTGGTTATTACTTATAATTATTTCTACAGAATATTTAGGTTATTTTATAGTGAAAATTTAAAAACTTAAATTAATTTACTGAGTATCCTTGTATTAAAATGTCATTAATTACCAATCTTTTAGAAACTTACACTTTTAACGTCTCAAAATTTTTGAATGTTAAATGAAATCAAAATTACAGCAGTAGGTACCTACCTATATAATACGTTGTTTATAAATGGGATTATAAAGTTTTGGAAGCTTTGATGTTACTTTCAAAATAAATACTAATAATAATATAACATGACCTTAAATACAAAGCATTCATGAATAATAATAACGTATGAGCCATATATCACACATAAAGCCGGTCTCACAAAGGCCAACGTCAGTGGGTGTGCGCGTGTACGAGCAACAGATGCGAGAATCGGGAGGTGTGCATATGTCGCGCGGCCTTTACTATTGGGCGCGCAATAGTGCGTACGTTGCGTGACTAGGCTGTTTGTTGTACTATTGTAGTTAGTAGGTACCTAAAGTTTACTGGTACTGACATATTTATTCATATCCTATTTCGAGTTCTATAATGTCCATTGTCTTGCTAGCGGTCTGTGCTCGTATGGATTATTGTTTTGCTTTGTTCCTATTACCTATAGGAACTGTAAAGTCAACATTCCATAGGTGAACATCGATAGGATGTGCCATTGAAAACCTTATATCTCTTTGAAGAAAGAACAATTTTACCCACTAGTGGAAAACCGTTTTAGGAATGGACATTCAAAATTAAGCGCTCTGGGATAGATAATTGAAGCACAATTTTTGGGGCTTAACATGCTTACATAGTCCTTATATCTAAGACTTTAAGGTTTGGAATGACTTGATCAGAAGTTGTAAAATATTATGTACAAGCAGAGTTATATGAATCAGGCTGGGCTAGGTTATTGATGAGGAAAGTGATTGGTTTCAGCAAATCTTGTATTCGCAAAGAAGTAACTAAGTAAATTTTATCCTATATAGGTAAGCACAACAAAATTAATTGTATAAATTTTATACAAAGTTTACATAAATAATATGTACCATATGTTATACATTTCCAAGAAAAAATTTAAATATCAGGCTTTGTAATGTCACCATAACGAAATGCGTAAAAACTCTGAGATAATTATTAAACAAAAATGTTTTATCACCATGACCACTGAATTAGTAGGTATTGTTAATTAAAACTTGATAAAGTAATCTACGTCATCAACTCATCTTGTTTGCAAAGTGCGTCGAATTAAGTGCTCTTTAAAATCAGGTTTCAAACATTTTTTACAACAATCAAAAATGCGTAATGTTTTTATTTATATGTATTACGTCCTTAAGAAACCAGATTTTACGATATTATAGCATGGCAGCCTCGAGGCAGCATTCGTGACTGCCCACATAATTACTTTATTTGCTCCATATTCTTTTTAAAGAGTTTAAGAAAGATTAATTCTATAATTCAATAATATGGACATTATTGTTGTACAAGTGTTTAAAAATAAATATAGGTATTTCAAAAATAATTGAATTGCTCTAATTGTACTTAGAAAAAAATCACCACCTTAATCAAGTACCCAGCAGAGATTTTTAGTCCTCGAGATGGTGAACAGAGATTGCAGAGGAAATAAAAATCTAAATAGGTATAAAGGAGGGCTCCTAGAGTAGGTACGTATCTTCGGTTATAACATTGTTTTAAGTAAATATAAGGAATGGAATGAATGAGAAATATTGCTTAGTCGGCAATCCAGTTTTTAAATAATAATAATTTAGGTATTCTGATGATTTAATCAGTTGAAGGGCATAATTATCACAAACTATAGAATGGCCGTCGCACGCGCACGATCACATACTGCGCCTTTGTGCGACCCTCGCGTCAACTGTTACGACGGGATGAGTTATGTCCGTTTTTTCCTGCACGCTGTATCGGCTACAGGGTGCGATAACTTCGTAGTATTGAAGTTAAAACAATTTCGTATATCTTCAAACGTCCATAAGGAAAATATTATTGAGCCAGCCGAGACAGATGCAAGAATTATTTTTATTTAATAATTTTTAAATGCTCAAGAATGGCATGGTTTCTGAGATAAAAAACGAATTTACTCGAATTTTTCTTTTGTTTAAATAATTGTTTAGTTGTTTAAGCATTATGAATATTTAATTGTTTAAATAATATTTCCGTCTTCGGCCTAGTCCTAGTCTTCGGCCGATATCTCACTGGCGTTCACTCCACTCCAGTGATAATTGTGGAGAAATTTTGCTTTCAGATTCGTATTAATTACGTCGTTCGACTAAGTTTTTATTTAGTAATAAGTTACTAAGATACTGAAATAAGTAAGAAAATTGCCTAGTTAATCCGTGTAATACCAAATAATAATACAGCCTGTATAAAATGCACTCGCAAATGCAACACAGTGACACATATACGTGGCTTTATACTAAACCAATAATAGAATAAAATCAATCTATCCTCCCTTACTCACACTGAAGAATTGCAATCAATGGTTTGCTTATTGACGTGCACGCACACATTGGAAAGGTATTGGAAATATCAGCAATTGTAAACATTCATAGGATATTCGCAAACTATCCCCCCTGATGTACAAATTATACTTGTCTCGTTCTTTCCATAGTGGTGAGAAAGAGAAAGCCAAACTGGTTTTATAACTTTGCAGAGGGACAATGGCGACGCTATTGTTGAAATTACCCCAAACTTTTTTTAGGTCACATAAAAGTATTACATTTGTAGGGTCGTGTCGCCTGCTGGCACTTACTACATTCGTTTCGCAGTCAACCTAGGAGAAGGAACATGTCCCACGCAGTCCAGTTTTAGTGATCAAATAGGTCTATGAAGTTTTTGAAATTGTGAAAAATAGTGTAAACATTATGTCATCTGTTGCTACAACTAATCGTGTACCAAGTGAAATGTGGGGTAATAGTGTTGAAATGAATACCCAAAGTGCAAGACAAACTCATCACTATGATTATCAGTACCCAGGAGCGCCACCCAACTTTTACAACCACCAAAATAACTTTTACCCACCAAATTGTGAGTATACTAATATTTCGAGTGCTCATAACAGAACGTACGTAGACACTGATATTAACAATGTAGTTAAAGCGGAACCAACTAATTGGCAAAATTATCCGACAAACTATGTCAATACGAATCAGAACAATGAAGAAATGATAAATAAATGGCGTGAAATGAATTATTACGCACAGCAACAAGGCAGCTATGGTTATGAATATGAAGTTAATTCTTTAGTTAATAACGGTTGTCTAGATAGTAAAACTGAGGATGCCAGATCAGTTCATTCGCCTGGACAGCACAGCTTGCCTGAAACAAATTATGGTTCTCCCCATAGTGCATCAAGTGCTATTAAATGTGGGCCAACTGAAGATGACTCTTCAAAACTTAAAAAGGTTTTGATCACGCAAAAAGATAAGAAATCACAATCCTTCTTAGGAAAATATGATAAATCGTACACTCAAGAAATGTTGCAAAGGATGATGTTTCGGGCTAATGAAATTGACGACTGGCAAAAAAATGAAACCAAGACAGAACCGAAAAGAAATTTGCAGCAATTTCATGGTGAATTTGATACTACCGTGAATGATCAACCAAAGGTTAAGAGTAAAGGTACTGTGGGTGTGGCGCCGATTGTAAGCGACGGTACACCATCATCTTTAGACGTCCCAGAGAACTGTCAGGACGTGACAAGGGTCGCTGCAGGCGGGAACAATGCGGATTATGCCGAAAGCAAAATGGCCGCTGCACCAGATGCACAAGGATATTACCCGTGGATGAAGACTATTGGTGGTAAGGCTCTATTTATTATTGTAAATTACATTTTATATGTATTTTATACGTTTTGCAATTCGTACTAATGCTTTAATTTTTTTCTAAGGTGAAGACAAAAAGGAAGGATCAAAAAGAACTAGACAAACGTACACTCGATTCCAAACACTGGAATTAGAAAAAGAATTCCACTTCAACAAATATTTATCAAGACGACGGAGGATTGAAGTATCTCATGCGCTTGGCTTGACCGAAAGGCAAATAAAAATTTGGTTTCAAAACAGGCGAATGAAAGCGAAAAAAGACGGCAAATTGTCGACGTCGCCGGATCCTTACAACATTGATGATTTGAGTTCCACGAAACTAGGCAATATTGAGTTTGTTGATACAAGACAACAAGTAACGGGTATTCCCAATTATGTTAATTATCATTTGAATAATGGACAAGGTTTAAATGTAGGTCATGTACCGTCTGACATATCTCATCAGTCTGTTATGCCCCCAGTATACCGAGATATGGTACAAAAGATGTGACCTTCAAATTTATTTTAATTACTAAATATAAATTACTTTCTACAGCAAAAATGATATTAATTTCTGAGAAGAACATTTTAGATACATTCTATTATATTCTATAAGCTGGCACTCTGAATGGATAGTACGCATTTCATTACTTGCGATTAAGTTTTGAAAATCATAAATAACTGTTTTATTCGTTTCTTAGCATAGATATTTAAAGTAATCTTGTAAATAGAAAGTGTGTGTTATCAAAAACTTGTAAATATAATAATATAAATAGCTATCAATATTATATAATAGGTACTGCTTGGTACGTATCATATTTTTAAACGTTTATTCAATAAGTAAGTTCTGTAAATAATTTGTGTAAGTCCAATGGTTCCTATTCATGCATAAGATTGTAAAATTCATAAACATTTTATTATTATAAGTTTGATTATTTATTAAAAATATTTTTGTACTTCTCTAGTCAATCACAGGGGCGCTAATATTAAAGAGGAGTGATTATTCCTAATTAAAATCATGTTTCTTTTAACTGCCTACATATTTTCCGTAGTAACGTTGACGACACACACCTCAGAAAACACAAGTGATATTTAAATTTTAGGTCATAAAGTAGGTATGTTAAACATAAATAAATAATGTCATAATATGCATTTCGCTTTATGCTATGAGCCTTTTGAAGGATAAGACCCTAAATCGCCTTTACTTTAGTGGATTTAAACATTAACAAAAACGTGCTAAACAGATCCGTTACATCCCCTAAACAAAAGAAATAAACAATGTTCGGTAGTACCCTTTCGGCGCATAATTTTCAAAGACCCTTTAAATTTCGCATCCGAGTTACTGTTAGTTCAATGCACTTTAGGGATAATGTGCGAATACGAATGTTGACGGTCATTTTGACATGTTTTGACTAGTTATTGGATTTTGCTTTGTAATCCTTTAAGGGTTTAAGCTACCTGTGTTTACCAAATAACAAATACCCAGATCGGACGAAACAAAATTGCTTAGATTGGATAATATTAATTTAGTAAGAGCACGTTTTAATCTTAATATTATTAGTAGAAGCAATGTAACCTTCTCAGGCTTAGGATAACAGTTTGCGAAATTAAATGTAAGTCAGTTAAAAGTACATACCGTTTAATTAATAGCGAGTATTTTGTCTGTCTACTAGGTATACTATACTACTTGGCAGAGAACATACCTACGAACATACATAATATGTATATGCGATTATATTTCGTCTGCAGTGGAACTCTTAATTGCAGTGGAAATTACAATTTAATATACATACCTATGTATGTATGTATGTATGTATACATATATATTGTTAATTATGTAATCATAATATGATTATCATAATATGATGTATTAAATATTATTTAATACAAAAACTTGGATCTAAGCAATTTATGTAAATTTTATTGTAAAAAATAAATAATAAAAATTACGAAACGGCTGGACAAGTAGGTAATGCATGCAAAGTAGAACAATTACAAGTACCTACCTACCTTGTGTCA
This sequence comes from Aspitha aspitha aspitha, assembly GCA_018246895.1. NCBI lineage: Eukaryota > Metazoa > Arthropoda > Insecta > Lepidoptera > Hesperiidae > Aspitha > Aspitha aspitha. Next base: position 7,047 of record DWGJ01000690.1, on the reverse strand, counting down.
TTTAGTCTCATAATTTTATTTTATATATTAAGTTAGCACTTCAAAATCATATAGAACATGGTACAGAAATAGATATTATTTGTCATATCATACGTACCTACAATTAAATTTCCATATAAAATGGAATATTATTTTTTGGCTTATAAACTTAAATGTTTTTTTTTACATATCCTAGAGTTAAGTATCTATTTGTCATAACATATAATTTAATGTTTCGTGTTAAAACTAGTTAATTTCACTAATATGAATGGTAGAAACAAATAAGTTTTAAGAAATAAATATTTCAGCAAATCTGAGCTAACTTCACATCAAATGGACCCTACGTTAGAAAGTCGACCCTTTTATACATTCAATAGAGAACAACAATAGCTGAACGGGAAGAAAGAGATAACTATACACCAATACGTATATTAGACAAGGACACCGAAACAACCATCCCTAAAACGAGGGGTAAGTCTAAACTGCGCATGCGTAGCCGACATTTAATAAAAATGGCTGCTTGTGTATAGTCTGTATTTTGTTCTTGTTTAAACAAAATAGTGATATTTTTATAATAAAAAAGTTTAATACAAGAAAACAATAATAATATACGGCAAAACCATCTACAAATTGTTTAAATCGTAGCAGAAAAATGAATTATTGTGATCAAAACAACATCTTGGTAAGGAACAATCATTGTGTTTTTAGTTATGTTGCAAACATTAGATATTATCTTATTTCCAATTTCTTGCGCAAATTAAATGTATCTATAGATTAACTTAGATTGGCGTAATATCGATAACATAAATCCGTATCTTTCCTACATGCCTAAGTAAAAATTCCGTAAGTGTTACAAACTTTTTGCATTACTGATTTAGTACATATAGATTTCAAATAAGGATTAATATGCTGAGACAAATATGTAGTTTAATTAATAAGTGTAGTGTAAATTAAATTAACCAATTAGGTATAGTGAAACTAATTTTATTTAGCCTTGGCTCGTACGAATGTAACAAAACATGCATACCATACTGCGGGAGGAACCATAGCTATGTATTAGATCTCAACGAACTGTTAGCGATATTAGTTTTTTTCAATAAGCCGTTTTACGAGTAAGCTTAACACCGGCACAATCATACGCACGTTCTGACATGACGTTTGTAGTCTGTACTCTCTATACACGGTGTGAACTAAGTAAAAGAGGCAGTGAAACAAAAGAAACACGCGTTCCAGCAAACCACATTCCATCTTAGTGGGTAATGAATTTCAGATTAGAGAGACTGCTCCACCCTGGCCCGTCTATACACTGAATGGCCGTTTGAATGGCGTCCCTAATTAATCCTTACGTCGAACGATCCGCGTTCGTGGCTGGATCAAAAGAAACCTTCTAATGGATATTTGAATGCGATAGCGTATTTACCTTTGGGATTGAATGACGAATGTTTTAGGGCTTGAGGTGTTGAGAACTTTCACCGTGGTCCGTGGGCTCAGTAGGCCACAAATAATAGACTATATTTAAAATGTTAAGTAATTCATAATAAAATAACTCCTATGTAAAGTTGTCACCAGTTAGCGTCTCTTAACTATCTGTCAAATGCTTTAATATAAATTACTTAAGATTTTGATGATCCCAATTCAATTATTTAAGTACATTAATTTTTTTAACTGAACAGTAACAGTATTAAGTAAAATTAATATGTATGTTGAACCTTCGCTACCTTCCTTGAAATTCATTATTTTATAAATATATCTTAGTAGGTCGTCACACGTACCTACCTACCTACGTACGTGTTTATTACATATCCAAAAAGAATGAAATAAATGCATAAATAATCCTACAATATAATTTCGTTTCTTTTAAAAATACTCTATAATATACTTGGATACTACATAATACCGTATAATATCTTTCAATATTGCATCATACTTAGAAATCGATCGTTTCGTTACTGCATCTAATTTCATACAATCAGCCAGAATCGTGACCGAATGCAACAGATGTTCAACCCCAGCTTTGATCTCATGATTGATCAAAGTGTGCGTTATCAACGGTCATAAATTAAAACATAATTATGCTAAATATATTTAAAAGCACCATCATTAGTGGCGATAAGAAATGTAATTATGATTACGAGAAATTATCTCAGCGTTATTAAGCTTTGCTCCTTGCCTTTGTATACCAGGTTACGAGTATAGATTTATTGAAATCTAATGATTTTTTTTAATTATGTTTGTACTTTACTTTATACTTGAAAATATTTGGATTCCATTAGAAAAAAGGGATATACCTATGTAACTCATGTTTTAATAATAACGTCTAGTATGTAACCTACGTACTACAAAATACATAATTATGAATTTACATGAAATTTATGATTTATGGTAATGATACAAATTGACAGTATACGTACCTAACTGTTAACTTAATTTAAAAAAATATTATAACCGTTTTACAATTTTAAATTTTCGGCTACTTGAATGTCGAAAGATCATAATTTTCACACGCTTTTTTATTATAAGTATAAAAAAAGAATAATTTTAAAGTGCCATGTAAAATAAAATGTACAATTTACTCAATTTTAGTACATGAGCTTAAAATATCGGTAAATATACCGATAATATTGTCGCGGTTAGTGCAGGTAGTCGTAGGTGTATTGTTAATGTCGGATACAATTTTGCACAAACCCAAAAAAATAATGGTGCCGGCCGCACATATCGGGCACGTCACGTTACAACACTGGACTCGGTGTCTGTACAAAAAGCGTTTGCTCCAACAAAAGAATCTGCAGGACGCATTGTCCACGATCATTTATCAACAGCGCTCCGCTGCTCGTTCGAAAGCAGATCGGCCGATCAATGAAGCTGACGGTGATTTGGTCCGAGGTGATTAAAATTTTTACATCCCCGAACTCTCTTACGTCGACAGTATTATCAAATTTTATTATTCTTAAGTCATGTTTCACAAAATATGTTTTAATACCCACTTAATCCAGCAGCAATTTATAAGTGTACGTTTTATTATAAGTTTTGAACATTCCCAGAATACGATAAGCATACTGAAAATGAAATAAATTTTAAACAACATTTGCCTCTAAATTTTTTCTGATTATGCGATTAAATACATATATCAATATTAACGAGGTAACCGGAAAGCCCTGAGTAGGAGTATCTCTAAATTAAATGTTTTGCTACAGAAATATATAGATATAACTACATATATTTAGACCAACATTTACCATACATAGGTACCTATTGCTTACACGTATATAGTTAAGAAGAATCGTTATTCGTGGATCTGATGACTCTTTTGTGCCAAGCAGAATGTAGAAAATAATTCAGCATTAGGTACATACGCTTATAAAAACCACGTGTATAGTTATCGAGATCCGGTGGGGCCTGCATTAGAAATCCACACACACATCTAAATACACACGCACAGGGGATGTTATTATAAAATGGTAAATATCATTGCGTAAATTTAAATAATACAGGTATCTATTCATAAATTTGGCTTTATCATAAGAAAAATCAAAACAAATAAATAATGAGAATTAATTACATGTACTTTTCATTTTACCCAAACAAGTAGTTTTTAATACCTAAGTGATAATACTTAAGTTCGTTACCACATGGATTATTCTGCGGCTGAAATGCTGAAATGCTGCTGCTCCTATAAACGTAACAATTTAATAAGGAATCAATATAACATTTATTAATGCGTTGCAATTATTCAATCAAGTTTCTTTATTTATTTTGGATCACTAACATAGGATACAGCGATTTACATTAAAGTTAATTCAGTGAACAGTTCCATATACCTATATAAAACAAATTTTTATATGTTGTATTAAATTCAAGATTGTTTAAAATTCTTACTTCGTAGAGACTTAAAACTTGGAACTTAACTTATGAAGTTATTGTCGTGCATAAAAACAACGCTTCAATTATAAACATATATAGGCATACGCGACTGGTACGACATAAGCATTTTATACCAACGCCGTGTAATAGCTCCCATTATAATACTAGTTTAACGCCTTTGCGAAATATAATAATGACTCAATTTATGAGCTTTAATGTTTTTTTGCAACAGAAAAAAGAAGGCTCCCGTTGAATCGCTCATCATTATAAACTTACATTGATCGCGATACCGCAACACATTAAGTATCATTTTGCTGGCGAAACAGAAAAAATATAACGACTCCGTTACATTTTCACTTTTGTTGTTCATTTATATTAAATAATAGGTAGCAATAATTATTCGTCCTTTATTGTTTAAAATATGACCATGATCAAAATGTTTGATACGGTACAGGTACTGTTTGTTACTTATGAGATTTCTTCAATATTTTTGATTAACTGTTTCATCCCTTATACACTTTGTTGTTGATTTAAAAGTAAGATACGTTCATTGCCATTGTTAAAGTTGTCTTCATAACAAATTATAAAAATAAATTTTGCATTAAACTGTGATAACGTAGCGGATAGACATGTTACTTTTGCATTTAAACACATTGGTGTGGTTTACATAAAACAAAAAGAATGCATTGTATAGGTATCTGTAAGTTTAGGTACATTATATATTTCATTAAAACAATAGTAAATAAGAATTAACATGCTACAACATAAACAAATACTTTTGTTACATAATACTCAAATATTAAAGATTCTTAGATTGGATACTATTTTTTAGAAACAAACAATTGTGAAGTCAGAAAAAAGTATTTTTATTTGTTTTAGTACGAATTTTAAACTGCCTCAATAACTGAAACGGGAGCCAGCTATTTTCAACTTGTTCGTGGATTAATTCAGGGCAGTTTCAAGACACCTTGTCTGTCGCAGTTCGAATCAAAAGGTAACATTATTTCTCCGAACGTAACCGAACATGACATAGGTGCTGGCCGAGATCGCCAGCAATGTCCCAGACCACCAGTATTGCATGACCTTCGCAATCATAAGGATGTGTTATATTGAACAGTACTTGTTGTTTGGTTGCAGATCAAGTTGGAGTGGAATTGGAATCGGCGTCAATGTCACTTATGTGTTTAACCCGGCGAGTGGATGGAGGAAATGATGGATGAAGCAGCAACCCTGCCGTTGCTGAAACGCGGCCGTACGACGTGGAATTATATAGAGTTGTTATTACGACAAGGGGACATTGTGATGTGCTAGCTTACATTTTCACAAACGTTTTGATTGTAATCCGTCATTGTTAAATACGAAATAAATTGTATGATAGGCATGTTTTGTTTCTGTAAGAGAAAATAAATAGCATTTAAAAGTTTAGCGTTTGTTTTATGTAATTATAAGATAATTGTTCATACTATTCGTTTGCATACGTTTCTCATACACCTCAATAGTAAATCCTACACAAAATATTTTGTAGTAATAATAATATTTTTGGTCTCATGTGTGTAATATTTTACGTGTGCTGTCTATTTTAGTGGTAATAACAACTCTACGAGTGTCCGTCGTTGCTCTGGACCCTCCGCGCGCACCAAATTCCAAATTGTTTTTGACTGACAGCTAAATGTAAGTTAGCATTGTTTGAGCGACGCACCGCAGCCTTCGGTTACCCGGCTCTTTCTATAATTATTTCTCGTTTCCAATATAAAAATACCCAAACGTGCCTCGGAAAAGTGTTACGGTATTATTGACTTTCAGATATAATCGGGCTATTGTGGTGTGACGTGATAGAAGTTCTTTGATAAAATCTCTAAAATAAACGTCTATTTTGCAATCATGAATTATTATCATGACTATTCCATTAGATACTTGCACAAAGGTAGTGCATACCTGATTGGTTGTGTATAGCGGTATTTGACTGGATTTTAGAATTTAGAAATTGGTAATTTGATATTTTAAAATAATTTTATCTGAATTTTTAGAGTTATGTTAATATCGTGAACATAGAAAACGTGAGCCAGCCGGTAACCTGTAACTGGCTTTCCTATGACAAAGATATGACATGAATGTCCGCAATCACCTGAAGTAGCAACGAAATAGTTTTTAGTCCGTTATTATAATACGTCATGTATGTATTGCAACTTTTTTCACAGGTAATACAGAGGTAATACAGAGGAAGCTTAATGCGAAGCAGCAACAAAAAAGACAGCCTATGATTAAAAAATATATTGAACTTTTTTACTGTCTTATTTTTTACCTTTGCTTGTAAAGATAAAGTGAGTATATAAATAATAGTATGTTTTATAGATACATAAGAAAGTGAAGATCTGATAAAATAACACCCACCGAACTATCTAGCATGTTGGAACAAAACTAATAATGAAAAGAGCAAACAACACTGGCTTTAAACATTAGGTGTAGTGATGTCACATGTCAGTGAAAAGCAAAGAATGTTTAGCGAGCGAGTGTCGAAAGGGCAAATTCAGTTTGACAAGGGGCGACAGGTTGACTAATGTGTTTACACTCACTTTCTTCAAGCCCGCGGAACGAGCGGTCATACAGCAATATGCGAATGTTACAATCCATAGCGTTAATTGTAAAAACCATCAAAGTAACATACATAACATATATAATATACAATACATAACATATAACAAAAGCATCAACGTAAAAAGCACACGTTAACAACATAGTGCCTTATAGACTGAGTAATTACGCTACTACATAACTACGCACGTTAGAAGCTTAGGTATTATCCTGATGCTCAAACATCGCATAGGGATTGTGATGAATGTGAAATATTTAATGTTTTCGTAAGAATGTATGTCAATGTTGACAAGTTTCCGAAAGTTAAATAAGGAGCTGCCCATCACCTTGTATGATATTTTATCTATATATACTTATAATAAATCTGCAGAGAGATTATTTCTGTTCATGAAATAGATTTCAAAACTACTCACGGGGTGATTTGGGATCGATACTGATGCCAAAAATGCAATCAGTAAATTGTTTGTCTGTCTGTATAACCGTTATAGAAACAAAAACTACTCGACGGATTTTAACGACACTTGGTACAATTATTTTTATACTCCTGAGCTGGTTATAGTGTACTTTTCATCACGCTACAATCAATAGGAGCAGAGCAGTGAAGGGAAATGTTGG
>DWGJ01000689.1:0-26448 GCA_018246895.1 Aspitha aspitha aspitha | reverse complement strand
AAGCATTATTATTGAAAAATATTAGCGTTCTGCACTTCTCCTACACATAAACTATAAGTGTGCCAAATTTCATACTCATCCGTGCGCGCAATTTTCGTAAAAAGGGGTCCAAAGTTTTCACTTCACGTATTAATATATAGATTTGTTTTGTTTTTATTTTAGAAATGTAACATCTAAAATATTTAAAACGATTCCAGCTCGTAATTGAAGTATCTGTCGGAGATTTATCGTCTAACAATACATTTTCAAACTGTGCACTTAAGTTAGATTAATGACTAGGAGGGTCTCTGGAAACCTTTTCGTATACGATGTTAAAATGAGTACCAATAAACTTGTTCGATATTACTGGAACTAAGAAAAATAAAAGGATGTGGAAAAGTACCTACTTGTAAAGAAATTCGCGAATGAACTGTTTAACTGCAAAATGCTTTCAGCATATAGTCTTTCTTCACGATTCACATTTGCTAATTATTATTTTTGCTAGTTACATGTTCTTATATTATGTTATACGTTTGTCACGAAAAAGTACAAGTAGGTAAATTATTTTGTTTCTTAAAATAAAACAAACTTTACTCGCACTAAACATTATGTCTACGTATGTACATATATTATGCATATATAAATGTTATAGGAACATAAATTAACTATCTCTTTGAAAGAAGCGGCAGTGCAACAGCTAAAGTTAACTCTGAGCCTTTAAGTGTTTTAATTTAACAAATTGAAATTTTTTTATCACCGCAGATTACATTTCGTCGCTGACGTGCGCTGTTGGAAGCCAGGCTCCTTGTACATTTATACAGACTGCCAAGAACATACACGAAATGACCTGCACATGCGCCAGCCATCTTTGCAATGCGCCGTTCAGCCGACAATTGCGGAATGAGCTACTTAATGTTTCATCTTCGAATTTGTCGGACAACAGGATTGCCCGACTGATGGAACTATTTATAAATTCAACTGTAATCGACAACATAACTGTACCAAATTCATATGAAGCCATTACAATTTCTATGTCGAGAGAAGCAACTATCATAACTGCTGTGCCTCAGACAACAAAACAGTTGAATACGCCTGTGCCAAAAAATTTCGAAGATATAAATGTCCCCCGCGCGGAAGCTCTGAAACATGAAGCTACGGTGCCGCCCGATGATGACGAAGACGAAAGCGAAGGAAGTGGCTCATTTGAAGACGTAAAGTCGCAAATCCCAGCTGCGCCCGCCGCGCCGAGCTCCTTCCTGCCGTCGAATGAAAATAAGGCGATTCCTGTTCATATAAATTTACTTGTAGCAATACCGTTTATATCCTTGTACACTATGGCGTAGAAAAATATGTACCTACATGCATACATATTACCGCCACGGTTTTTCCATTTAGTTAAACATATAAAATATTATTGAAAAGATCTTTATTCGTAGTGTTGACCTATATGTATAAGAAAGGGAACAAAGTAGGACGATGTGTAATTTCACATAATGCTCTCTAGATGTAAAGTAACATCATATAAATATTGAATTTACATTGATACACCTACTTTACTGTGTAGTGGCATTCCAAATGTACAGTGAGAGAATTTCTAATACTTACTTAGACAGATTTGCAGCTTTTAATGATAAGATTGCAGTAAGTCGAATATTTTTTAAACAGGACGGAAATGTGTAAAGACGACCACTCGTGCTACTCTACGTTCTAGCTATGGAGTATTATGATTCAGTGTTTTTGTTATCATGTTCAGGAAATACTTGATTATTTTAAGAACCTAACATTCAATAAAACATTTCCTACCTAATGAAGTATATTATGTTACGTACTTGTAAAGTAGCTGTTACAATTTTAACTTTGATTTTTGCTTTATTTTTATTCAATGCTAATGCGATATTTGAATCGAAAAATCAGTAGTTGTTCAAAATGTGAGTTGCTAAAGAATACAAATAATAAATCACAATTAGAGAGTTTTCAATATTTCTGTAATAACAGATTAAATTAAATAGTAGGTAATATTGTTTTCAAAGTTGAATAAAATTCCTTAATTGACAAAAATAATATAGGCCAAAAAGTTTAAATGTATGAACAAATAAATAGACCAACTTACGAGAAGAGTGTTGATAGATTGCTCGCATATTTTTATTACGAGATTATTATTTTATGCAATTTCCATATCCCACATAGATATGTCGAGATATCTATATGAAAACTAATACCAATTACCTTCTCTGAGTACTAAATCACTAAGTAGAAAACAATTTGCAAGTAAAAAAAAAATTTTTGACTGAAACCTTACATTTCAGATTTTACTGCGTTTTTTCTTATAATCATCTACATAATAAAGTGCACATGCTATACGGTTCTGTATAACTATGTAAATCTATGTATTCTAGCTTGGAGAATATCAGAGCCTATTATATCACTTCCTATGTGCTGATGATTTGATGATTTACCTAGAATATATCAAATGGAAGAAGTTACAGTATGTAGTTGCAATTCGCGCGATATCCTAGCACAGGGATGGCGAACCAATAGTACCCGTGCCATTGATGGCACGCGACACAATATTTTAGGCACGTCACCGATCACGAAATTTATAACTAACTATAAATTTATAAATAAGATAAGAAAGTGATGTAGGTATTTTTTGAAGAACAAAGTTGCACTAATTTTACAATAATTCACCTTTTGGTGTTAAATAAAGAGTTTTTGATTCATACTATTTATTATTTTCCCAGTAATCATCACAGTCAACATTTTTGGTGCCACGCCTGTAACCCCATTAAACATTTGTTTTAAAAATGGCACGTTGATGCATAAAGGTTTGCCATCCCTGTCCTAGCAGCTCCAGGACCATGCATGTGCTTGCACGACAAATAATTATACGCCTTGCATAGATCACAAATATTGCATAATATCATTTTCAGTAAAAAAAAACAATTCCAATGTAAAATTTAGTGTAATTAGTCCAATTTTTGATTAGTACACAGTTTTTTTTTATATATTTTTTTCGTATAACAAGTAAAGGGCGATTGTTCCGTGTAACAAGCGCGCGTTCCTCCTTACTCTGGTCGTACTTTGTCATACGAGTACTTCCAAAAGGCTCGAACCTCATATTTCAAGTACCATTATGAATCTGGACCACTTTGTCTTTACGAAAAGCAGGTACCGTATCTTCCCCTCACTTTTTAGTCTATAATATATAATAGATGTGTAGTCTATAGCACAGTATTTAACGTATTATGGTTATCGGTCCACCATAGAAGTTGTAAAAATTTAAACGTTCACTTATAAAATCTATTAAATGTTGACTCTTTTTCACTTCTAGGTTCTTGATCACTAAATTTGCTTATACAACCTACCAGTCATATTGTCAATTAATAATAAGGTTTTATTATCCAAATTTCAAAAGTTTATTTTTAAGATTATTGTTCGAATTTATGGTAAAAATAAAAATTTAAAAGGTACATACATACAAGCATTTTTATTTCTTTAGAAATTTGAATGTCCACAATTTGTGCCATGAGCCTTTTGTTTAATGCTCAGTGTATATCCATTATTGTCGCAGTTCTCTCAGCCGCAAATTAAGGGGATTCAATGCAGTTAAGGGTATAAGGGTAGGTAATACAAAAGGGGCATTTCAACTTAACAATGAGTAATAAATAAATAGCATTAGGGGAAATACGTCAGATATGTATTTGGTAAACCTGGACACCTAAACCACAGCAATTTTGAAAATAGAAAAAACAAATAAGTAGGTAAAATAAAAAGAATGAATAATTAGATCTTCAATTTGAAATTTGAAAAAATTTCGAATTACCTACATAAATGTATTGTCAGTTTGCAATTATTAAATGTAATATCGGTATATTTTAAATCCTGTTCAGTTTTACGAGATTAATAATTAAAAGTGCCTTTACTTAAATAAATCATGAAAGTTGTCTGCATTTATTCTCGTGATAAAAAGAACAAAGCAAATCGGAGTGCTCGTGGACATTTTAACTGCGATTTTAACTTCTATATTTTTATGGCTGTGTAGGTGGACCTGAATAGAGCATTCAGTTGTCATGGAATTATTGCATCAATACCTTAAATTATGATGCATCCAAGGAACATAAGACCTCTATTAAATACTTGGGATAATATTTATGAGTATAAATAATGATCATTATCAAAGAGATCGAAATAAAAGTTATTGTTAAACCTCAATATCGAAGAAAATAACAGAAACTAGAAAACAACTAACATGGGTTATTATGAAAAGTTCAGATTTTCAATCTCATTAACCGCGTATCTTGGCTGTAAGAATATAACAATGTTATATATCACGTTTTTATGCTTAAAGGTTTTACTAATAATTTGATTATTTATATTCAGTCGTCTACAATTTTTTATTTCATTAGATACATACATAATATATTCAAGTCACATTCTATTAAATAAACTTCTAAGCAGCTATAGTATAGGCATAGTACGTGTGTAATGGTTCGTTAAAATATCATTATGAATAATAATAATATCTGCTGATATTCCTCTTACGACCGTTGTTTTAAAAAAAGCAATTTATGATCTGAAAAAAGACTATTGCGTTATTTTGAGGATTCTTATACAACTTTATTAAAGAGATAATAAAATATAAAAATTTCTGAGCTCGATATTCTTCTATGTATGTATGTTTATCGGTTGTCCGTACAAAGGTACAAAGGTACCTACCTATAGTATCATTTGGAATCGATAGTCATTATGTAGAATTGTCCTCAATTATTTTATTGTTGTTAATGATTGAGATAATATTCAGAATAATCACCATAGCATTGAAAGAATGTTTAAGAAAATAATAATAGTATGTAAAGATATATATATGTACAAATAGATGCAAAGCCTTAATTGCTAGACTAGCGTAGACTGACATGTTTCACAGGCTTTATCATCTAATGGCGCTAGCGAAGTCGTTACTGCGCGCGGCAGATAACTGACACTTTAATGAAAGCTTCTATTCGTGTATGTTCCAAATGTTTGTCAATTTACATAGGTATGTATATGTATCTCCGTTTGCTAGAAGCGGATAAATTTTGTAGAAATTGCTGTCAGTCTTACGATGTTAACATTTATAAATTCATAGTTATTGTTAGCTAATAATAAATTATAACAAATAAAAGTAGAATCAATCTCAATTAACTCAAATACAACGGAGCATAAAAATATTAAGGCATTTGTTCTCTTTGTGATTATAAAATTTCGCCGAATGAGCCCTCCCTTCATTCGGCGATATGTTTCGACTTACGAGTAGTATCGACGCACAATTCGATTGGTTCAAACAACTGGCATTATACAAAACGTTACATCCAATACACTTACTAACTCATTACGTATTCGGCCCCACAACCCGCTCTAAAACTTTCAGTATTCTATACCCAGTATGGGTTATAAAAGTGAAATAACGGAAATGGGCATCGTGAAAAGAAAAACAACAAGGTGCTCAATAATAGGGCACTTGATTTAGCTCTGGTTAAACGGTCCAAGGCTCGCCGACGGGCGCTCCACCCAGCGAACCTGTTTCTTAACTCTGTTGTTGAATTACAATTTACAATTTTTAAGGTCAAAGTTTACCTACAAATATATACAAGTTATATATGTATATATACGTATATGTATATAATTTACTTATTCTCTGACACACACACAACAAGAAATAGATATTTTTAGTACTTTAAAATTCGTTTCTGTAGCACTCTGGCTTCAGCGCTACGAATGAAGGTTTAACTTCTTTTAATAATGTTTTCCAACCATTTTATTTTGAGTAATTGTTACAGATTTTTTGTCGGTTTTCTCTTTGATATCGTTCAGAGGGAGGAACGCACCACCTCAAAGGAGAGTAATTTTAAACTCCATGATTAAAAACGATGTTCATTTTATATCAAGCCACTTGTCTGTATCGGCATACCGGTCTCCAAATTAAAATTAAACAGGCATTCCTGTTTTAGGGTACCGTTGGGAGACATTTGATCATTGCTTATTTGACAGGCAGATATGCAACAATTAACGAATTCAATCATACGGTTGAAATATTTGGTCGCTTTATTTGAATTGTTCAAAGATTGGCTTGGGAAAACTATTTGATTAATAATGTCGGCTACCTATTTAAGAAAAAAATAAGCGATGTTAAATGAGGCAGAACGTTTGGTTTACACAGTGACTTTCGGAGAGAAACGGCTGCATGTACTCGTATTTTTGCCACTCAGGAAACCTGGCGACTCACTATAGATTTGTATTAGATGTAGATGTTTTTGAGCTGCAGTGGCTATCAGACGGTCTGGATGCCGATTTACTACCTGCATAACATAAAAACAGAATAGGTATACTGATTGACGAAAAAGCGAAAAACACAACTTTTGCCTAATATCCGAAACTTATGGAATTTTTCACGACAGTTACTTTGGGGCCACAGAGAAAGACGCAACCAATGTGTACATAATAAAGTACACAAATCATTGGATTACAATATTTAATTACTGTCCATTTAAATCTTAGTGAAAAATACCCGTACATGTATATTAAAAGAAATATAAATGTTGACTAACAGAAACGAGGCATTCTGCTAATGCTTCGTAATAACTCTTTAAGTTTGAACATTAGCAGTTGTAAAACAATGCCGTAAAAACTTCGCTCATCGCTCTGCTGAACATTTTATCTCCCAGCGGTTTACGCTGCCGTTCATATATTGTATTTCATCATAAGTATATTTAGCATTTAAAATGTTTAAGAGCTATAATAAAAGCTATATGCTATAACTGCCTTAATTACCGATATCCTTAATTGAAGTTGGATAGTGGATTGGATTACATAAAAATGTTAAATATTTTATTCTAAATATGTAAATTAGTATTTCAAATTTTATCTGTATATGGGTATGTATCATATTATATTTACCATGTTCAATATTAATTTTGTTTTAACAACCAGGTACCTTAGTATAGAAATTCTCGACCAAGTTAGTATACGTAAGTAGGTATACTCGTAGGTACTACGGAAGAACTACAAATCAATTAATTATTATGACTTTATGTCATTAAAAGATAAAATGATAATGATTCTATTTTTCATGTTATTAATAGATATTTAAGGTATATGGGGTATAAGGTATATGGGAGGTTCTTTAAGGTGTATGGAAGGCTATTTTATACCTTAGCACATGCGAAGTTTTATAGCGAAAACTCGTAGTCCAAATGTATAAGTAAGTGTAATTACTTATATCGACATTTTTATAAGCAAAGTTCTGCAAGGGTTTTCCATTTTTATTAATAATGAACATTATGGTAACACGTAAAGTTTTGAGTAGCAAATGTTTCGCTAGCCGGACACGGCAATAAAACGATATCAACCGCAGATGGGGCGCGCTCCCCCAGAACATTACAGAGAGTTAGTTCTCTGCAAATATATTTGTATCGAAATTGAACAATGCGATGATCTTCTTAGGAACACAGTCAAGAATTTTATTTACGATCGATCCAATCCTATATGAAATGAAGTTATGGGTTGGAATCGAGTAACTATAGGTTATTCCTCATACATAGGATGAATATTTATATCGCCAAACATTTTGCTCGCGTACTGAGTGCGCGCGCACCCCTCTCTCCTCCGCCATTTGCATATAATAGTGTCTCATATGATAATTAACACTTGAGTTATTTCGGAACTTAGATTGTGAGATTTAAATCGATACCGCAACTACTTATTACAACGCATACTGGATGAAGTCGTTCGACTCATTTTATACTAAAAGCTTAAATTAGATCAAATCCTTATGTGTAAATTTATATTAAATTTACGAAAACAAATAAATGTAAGTAGTAATTAAGAGCACCAAGTTTGTGATCATATTATATGAATGTCCATTTATTTAAGTCGCTAACGCTACAACGGAGCATTGATATTTTTCCAGCTGGGCAGTTTACATACCATAAAGTGAAATTTACTGTTCGCCCGCGGGGAGAAAGCAATAAAACCATTACAAGTTGCAGACAGACCCACCCTTAGTCCGTCGACGAATAAAACTGAAGGACGTGTTAACTGCACTGAAATTGCAAATGAACTCGAAAACAAAGGAACAAAAGAAATAGCTGTTATATGTATGTTTTTTTCTCAATTATCTTATTAAACATTTTGTATGGCTGTAATTTTTATTGGTAAAAGGAATTGGAGTACAATAATTAACATGGTTATTAAGAATTTATTGTGGTATCTAAGTATACTAATAATAATAACTGGGATCTTTCCACACACGACTAGGTTATTCCTAATTAGGCAACTAAGGGCCTGCTATGGTAACTAGACAGCTGATAAACATACATACATACATACGTAGTATAAACCATTTGTAATAATACTAATTTATCCGTAACAAACAAATTTATTTAAAACACATATTTTTCTTAGGTGGGTATCGTAGCCACGACCTCTGGTTTAGCAGCTAGAGTTATTAACTAGTACACCAAGAAGCCAATCAAATAGACAATCCCGATCTATACGCTGTTATTTTATTCCAAGAATATAAGACAACAATGGCGAAATCAATATGTCGAGCGGGAGACGTGTTCGAATTTTAAACGAGTCCGACGAATGCTTTTATGCGCATGAAAAATCCGTCGATCAGTTCACGTAAAACAATATGCTCTTAATTGATATTTCAACTAAAAATTCTACAGACACAAAGAATCATTTGCATCGCGCTGTTGAATAGTTTAAAATAACTTACAGATGGTAGTTCAATATTAATAATATTAGCTTATAGCTAATACGGTTAAGGAGTTATCAATATAAATATATACGTACAGCTTCGTGAACTTTAATCAATATTGGTAACGAAGTTAAGTTTAACATTTATCATTTCGAAGCGCTCCTAGCCTTGACATGTATATAGATTGCAAGCGATGTATAAAATGAGCCAACGTGGGGTTGGGCGTATTCGCCGCACAGGTACAACTGACGATTTAATTTCTTACTGTTATATGGTTGTAACCCCGTCAGATTTTTAGAATTTAAAAAAATATTTGCACAGAGATTTGTCACTAATTGCCTCAACTAACCCATCATCACTGGAGCTACATGGAGTTCGATCCAGTCCTCTCGCCGTTACCAGGAGCGGCCCGCACCTAACATTGGAAGATAATTTTCCGTAATTGTGATAGTCAATTTAAAACGTGACAGTACTCTTCGAGAACTAAAATATAAATAAATAGTAAATTCTCGGATAACTAAAATATCCTAATTAAAGTTGCCGGGATATTTTCACAAGAGAAACAATAGTAATCATTTAAAACGACACGGACTCCGCTGGCTCTACGGTCCACTGCTCTCTGGAAATTAGCTGTTTGTTTTAATGCGAAACTCTACCGTCACTTGGCTTATAAAGGATTTAAATTACTTAAAAACTTTTGGACAGAATATACATAAGTTAGTGTTCATCGGTGATATGAGCTTGCTATCTACAGCTTAAATCGTTGTTTTTCGCCAAAGCTTATACTGTCGTTTAGGATCCAGTTGTCATGTAAGTCTATGTAAGTGCAAAATTATTGGATTTTTTCGTATGAAGTTTGTGTTATAAGATTATTGCATTTTAATGTTATTCGGATGCCTGCATGTTCTCTTCTGTAGGAAATGGAAAGAGACTAGAATTAGATGTTTCGCGATCTAACGCAAATAGAACCGGGCGAGGATATTGCGTCTTTAAATGCGAAAATGCCGACATGTGGACCATTCACTTAATGCCAAATATGATTCTTTAGCATTCGCCTGTATTAGAAATTAATTTGCATTTAGCTTATTCAATACTATGGGTATAAAATGCTTTCCAGTAATATTGTACATACTAAAATATTTTATTTATCAATTTACCGTCGTTGTATTAAAAAAATTAAGTTTAATTGGCATTCCAAAAACACAACAACCAAGTTTTTAAGTGTATCTACTCATTGAACAATACCCATAATGTTTCCATTTTCTTAAAGAATACAGTAAGGCTAACTCAATAGTAATATTGTGATACAAAAATAGGACGAGTCCTGGAAACTTAATCCAACTTTAAACTTAAAACACTCGAGATCCATCGTAATCTACTAAGAACTTTGTCGGAACCGCCATTATTCTGAGCAATTAACTAGCAAAAACCTCTCAGTTTCAACATTAAAACAACAACGAAAGTGTATCCTGCTATCGAGCTTCCGGTTTAATCCCCGTCTCGTACAAGTACCTATGTGCCTACGAACCGATCGAAACAAAACAATCAAGATTTTTTACTAGAGCTAAGTGATGTAAAAGGTAGTGTTATATACGTAGTTGTTATTGTAGCCTATGGGAAAGATTTCCAATATCCAAACAATAAAACCAGTATTACATTTCTTGTGTCCTAGTTCCATTTTTTCCATCCAAACAAGTTTGGCTTTTGAATTACGCTAAAAATTCAACCAAACAATAAAACGTTATTTGCTAAAATAAGATGATATATAGTGGCGGTAACAGTATTTATTCATGGTGATTAATCATAATATGGTATAAAGTGGTGATTAGTAATATTGATTCAAATCTCAGTAAACGGCTGCGCTTTAATCTCGTGTCCAGTTAGGTAAAAAAGTTTTGAAAAAGACGAAAACTTATAAAGGTATACGCTAAAAATTTCTTTCAAGTGGACTGAAACGTCTTCCATAATGGTAATACTGGTTTAAAAATTCATCACGTTCAACGTTTCCTCCGACGAATTCAAAAATATAATAAAGTTACCAGGATTCAACTATTCATTTCGCTTTATTATAACTTAAGGGAAGTTCCGCTTATATCAATGGCGGCGACGACGGTGATAAATATTAATAAAAGCAAGCAAACCTTTTATATTGGGACTTTCTAAATCTTTTTCATAAAATCTGTAACCTGAATTACTGAAGTATAATACAAAGAGATGAAATATTTCCCAATGTATCTAATTGATTTTAGTACACTATGTTATTGGCGATAATCACTTATAAATTTAGGCAGTCATAAATATAAACATTTTTGGTCTACTTAGCTTTGAGAATAGTGAAATATGACTGAAAGATTTAGTATAATTAAACAACTAATCTGTTTCTTTGTTGTTCTTGTTAATATTGTATCAGGGAATAACAGTAAATAAGGTCTCTGTAAATAAGGTGTCGTAACCAAAAGTTTAATTGGGCTTGGGATCGCTAGCCACGTTAATGGGTAAGTTAGACATCTTTTGGAGAGCGTAACACGAAAGGGGTCAGTTTATGGAACACGGCCATAAAATTACGATAAGATGGGAAACAACAAGAAGGTTTCGGTTTTAATTTATGTCACCTTACTCTACAAGTAGCAACCCCTTTTAAAAGGGGAGTGCAATAGATAAGTGACAATATTTGATTTAGATAATTCTCAAAAAAATAATTAATAATAATAATTCTCTAGATTACACTATTAAGCTTTCGGCGAGTGTGTACAGGAATGGGAGTTTTTAAAACTTTTATGTAGATTAAATTAGGTTTTTTTAGTATCTTTGTCTGTATAAAGGAAAAATTTAAAAAGCAAGATTTTTTTAATACAACAGAATTTGATTAAATTATCACATTTAACAATTTAACTATGTAGTATGTAACTATGTAGAAAAACTATTCTAAAATTATCAACAATTGTTAGTACATTTGGCTTATTTACTGAAGTATGAGTTGATAGATAGGTAACAAAGAGTTATGATGTTGTGTCGTAATATTTGTGAACAAAGCGAGCGCCTTATCGTCGCGTCTGCCTCGCCGAGCCCTGCGATCACTTGTGTCAAAGCCAAAGCAAATAGAGAAGTTTGTTTGTTGGTTAGTATGTAACCCATTGGATATTGCCGACGTTAAAAGGCGAATAATCTTTACACGGTTCACCAGTACTCCTATTCCTGAAAAGCTGCAGTGTACGTATTTGAGGGGATGACTCCTTATGGGTCAATTACTAATCAGCTGTGCTTGTCAGTCTACTGACTCCCGGTCCCAAGTAAAATTACACTTCTATTGGAGTTTTCATTTTACCATTCGTTCTACAGATTGTTATTACGTCTAATCTAAACATCAACCAGTGATGTAAGTATATCTGTCAATTAATGTATATACATTCATCTATTTAACTTATTGAAATGATTTGAATGGATTTTCGGTATTACATATTTAAGAAGACTTATGAAATACATGTATGAACCACAATTCTAAAGTGAGCAAACCATTTATATCGTTCAACCTGCGACCACTTATACTTTGGGGTTTGAATGAATTTAAGAGCCTTAAGCGGGTGGATTATCGAGAATCGTAATTCTTATGCGTAAAAATGTATTCTGTATATACTCGTATTTTATCAAAAGTCCCTATGAAATTTTATATCATTGTCAAAGTCTGAATTCCTCAGTTTGGTTAATTACAAGCGAAGAGATGAAGAAAGCCTTGGGATATACGAGTAAAATGGTTGATAGTCACTTAAGTCTTTGAAGTCCTTTAGACGATGGCAGAGCAAAGTATCAGTATACGTTAACGTAACATCAACCATCCTGTTTCGGTAGGAACGGACTTCGGAAATCAAAACTAATATGAGGTTGTTGGAAAATTTTATGGCCTAACAAGCCGCCAACTATTTAGTCGATCTAAAATTCCGTAACGAGTTTACGCGGAGCGGGCGGCTGCGGTCCAACATCTCTCAAGTCACGTAGCAGCTCGCTAGGATGCCTGCACACTGGATGCTTTACAATATCCCTATTGCATTATTCGTTATTATAACGTTTCAACCTTCAAAATTTCCAACGATGAATAAACATTATGGTATATGTTATTTTTATAGAAAATTTGATGCAAATCCTTTGCTCCATTTTTTATAATACTAGAAAATCGCCGACCATACCAAAACACCTCTCACGATTCTATCTGTTAAAAACAAACTAAGTAAGCTATATACTTGAAACTATGTTTATCTCACGTTATTTATTCTTCATTTAAACGTAAATGATATTTTAATATCGAGTTCGTAAATTGAAACTGTCCTAATTTGCTTTACATAAGCTTACGCAGCACACATCGTTGGGGAAACCACACATACTAATACTATATCTCTATCTAAGTAAATTATTGGAGCATATAATCTATTCCTCGCTAGGATATTGCCACGGCAAGTGCCAAGCATCACCATTATATATGGCGTCTTATATCCAATCCGCAATGCAGCTCATCCACGTTTGACCGACCGACAACACCTGATACATCTTTGACTTGCGGAGAACTTTCAGAAATCTCTAGGTAACGTACGTCGAGGAAGAAAACTGAGGGAAAACGTGCAAGTTATAAATCAGCGAGCAATGAAAAAGCACCTCTCTGAGTTTTCTTGACAGGTATAAGGTATACACGTGGACCTCGTAGACTCGTACACCTATAGCATGTAGTGGCCATGCTATGCATTTAATATACTCGTAGTCTCTAACTTTCAATTCATGAAATCAGATTGTCAGAAACCGTAAGCATCTGTATAATGGATATTACTGTACCTACATATTGTAGGATCTTTGACATTTTATGTTATTTTAATAACGGGTCAGATTGATTAATTTTAACATTGAGTTTAAATTATACTCGTATATGTTCTCTATTCTCAGTTTCTCTATTTTATGATAATACTTCCCAGTACTGTGTTAGATCTAGTATGTTACAAGTATGTCAGATCACGATTTAGGATAAGCACGTATGAAAAATGAAGTAGATATATCAGAAGATATAAATAATAACACGTTAAGCCTTCCTGGAACATCAAACAAAATTACATTATCATGGTTCTCATTCATTTTTATCTAACTATACAAATACTCTCCACGTGACAACAAACATCCGTTTTATTTATATGTATTACAAAAAAACTACAATTTAAGCTCGGCAGAACTAGCTGACCAGGGACCCAGTGCACATACGAGAGTTGTAGGTACGTATGGGTATAATAGTGACGATGCACCATTTCCGTCAATATCAATGCTTTGTTATTCGGTAGTCTATAATAAACATAAAAAATTAAGTAGTGATTGTTATAACGTACATATCGTCACATCAGGTCCCTAACTGGGTAGGCAGAGAGCAGCGACTGCCAAATATCTCTGTCCTTACAAACCTGCCGTGCTTCATCTATGTACATTCATCACTCTCTTCATGCATACATGACGGTTTCGGAGGACTCCCTCATCAGCCAATGTCTGACTTATATGATCGAGATAGGAGTCTTGGTTTTCCTTGACACCTACGTCCATCAACACAACACGCACATTGTATATCTGTTTCGTCATCGTCCTTTCATCGTCCATTCTCTCCATATGCTCGAATCATCGGAGCATTCCCTTTCTCATTTTTACACCGATGCTCTCTTTTACACAAAGCATCTTTCTTACATTAACATTGCGAAAACGGTAGATACGTTAAACGATGTTTAGTGAAAGTATTCGGTACACTTGACATGTTGGCTCTGTTTACGCATCAGTTGGGGGGTCGGAGGGCGCGGTAATGTAATTCCCGCCGCCGCATGCAATCAGTAGCTTAGCACTACATAAACACATTACGCGCGATGTGCCTCGTCTCGGAGGCTGCTCCGGGCGCTCGCGGCGCCGCCTCTGATTGCGTTTTTTATTGCGATGCCAGACCTCTGTATAAATATTTACATTGCGTGCTTTTAAAATTAATTTGTTACCGTACTTTTAGTAAATTCCATGATAAATTTGAAAGAAATGTTAGTAATACTCGTAACATAACCAAGAGGTAAGCACAAAGTATAAAAACTGTGGGTTGATAAAGCATGTAGGTGATGGTCTGCCTAATGATCTGCCGCTTGTTATTCTACGCGTTGGAAAGTTTCGTCAAAGGTATAATTTAGAATTGGCATCAGCACGCAACCATCCTTCTTGCATTTTTGTGCTTGCGAGGTACTCTTGCCTTGCCAAGTACTCTCATAAAAGTTACATAATACTTTGCAACGTATGCTCCTTAGTCATGTCTTGTATGTACTTTTCCTATAGAAAGTTAAAAATCTGTGGTAATCCAGTTTTAATGCTGGTAGTAATTTTCTTGGGTACAAAATGTATAATAGTCATGCCTATTTTTGATAGGGGTGAATAAAAACTAAGGAGTTCTTAGGTTTACGATCCTGACAAACGTCTTTCACCACTACCATTTTCATCTATTAGAGGTGCTCTTGACCTTTCTCTATAATTCACCCTAAATATTGAAATAATATTTATGATTTATTCAAATAATAAATGTTACAATTTATTATGGTTTTTCATATAGGTACATGATGAATATTTTCGTTATTCGACATCGAAATGATGCACGTTTGTGTAAAATTACAATATGTAAAATTACGATCCATTAAGTAAAGACAAAGAATTAGTCAATAACAAAGACAAACTGAACGAATTTTCAATCTCATTAAGCTTTAATTCGATTGTTTTGGGCTTTCTGCGCTATTGGAACGAAAAGAAAACTTATCTATAAATGTTTTTGTTAGGAGAAAAAATATCCGAGAATCGGATTTGAACTTCTGCCAACAGTCTCAATTAAAAAGCTCCGCGACCTGTTTAAATCGAAAAAATCGATAGCCAATGGAGTTTCTTCTCGCGAGTAATTCAATTATACAAAATTCGCTTGATTTTTCTTTTCATTTCGTTATCTGCAGGCGGTTTAAGATGAAATTAATACCTAAAAAATAGAAGATAAGATAACATTCGCTTTAAAATCTATGGAATAGGAAATTAAACCAAACAACATCCAATAACACAGAAACATGAATATAACATTCTTATTAATTCATAATGTTTATTGTTATTACAACAATTCGTGTTTTGTCTGAAGCGTGTATCCACGTGTATATGATTGTATTAGAAACGGTCATTTAGTCACCAAGAGCAGCGACGTATCTGTGACCTACTTTTTATTCAGTTAGTACTTGTTAGTACGATCACATGTGACTGCTGCCTACTCGCTTGCTGCTTTCTTCACATAAAAAATGTAAGTATTTTGAATTAAAATTCATGTTTATGAGCCGGTTAATAGTAATAAGTATTATTAGCGTAGTCCTGAAAGTAATGATTATCAGAAAATGATTGGTATCAGACGTCACTAAAACAGAGCATGCAAAATCCCTATCAATCATGTTGTTGGAGAAAATTTAATTTAATAAGCGCGTATAGTCACCGCATCAATCATTCCCCGCAGCAGCTGCATCCGAATATTAAGTAGCTGTACGTATTATTATACGTACCTACGTAAATCCAAATTGCTTTAGACTAAGTTATATACATCTGGGTATCCATTCTTTATCCACCATTTGTGACTAAAGTAGTGCCTAATGACCTAAGACACATAGCGCTCCCAAAAGTCTATCATAAAAACCCAAACAAAGCTAGCAAATTAAAAAAATTGTTATGTCATGAATGTAATTTATATTTATATACATTATATTTGTCGTTAAAAAGTAATATATTCATTCATTCTTTATTGTTTTCTTTATAGAGCGGAATTAGTGTATATTAGCATTCTTTACCAGTCAGTCCTATATAAAGATAGTGTCCTTACTTCGGTTCGATGAAGCACAAACGTACTTTTAAATAGGACCATTTGTCACTTGAATTATCAATAAATTACGGTTCCATCGAAATCACCCAACGATATCCAATGGCAATATTAACGATCGAGATATTTCGAATTCGACTTGCAAACGGATCGTCACTTTAGGCTGATATATTGTGAACATTTAGGGAAACGTTACCCTTTTTTGCTATCGGTCCCTTGTTCCCTTATCACCACGTGACAGTGGGCTTGGTCACTCCCGTTACTGTTTCCTCGTTGTAATCAAATACCGTTTAATAAACGTTACCACGATATCCATACTATGTACTATTATAAATGGGAAAGTGTGTTTGTTTGTTCTTCTGTCACGTGAAAACGGACTAACAGATCGACGTGATTTTTGAAATAGACACAGGCTGCTTTTTTTGCGGCAATATGTCGAGTTTTCACAGGAAAATACGTTTTAATTAAATAAGCATTACAGATGGCGTTACGAGCGCAAGAACAGTATGAAGTGTGAACAACTCGCGGACGAAGCTACGGGTAACAGCTATATACTTGTTACCAATAAATGCAAGCAATTTCTTCTATAATTTTGTGAATCTTTATTGAGATTTCGTATAAGACATAATACAAATTTCTATAACTTATGGCGAAGATGCTATATAATTTGACAAATATTTCTCAAGTTCACGTAAGATTTTTTCATAGGGAGCCTGGAGAAGCATTCTCTTGGCGTGCTAGTTTAGAGACACAAATGACTTGTATAGGATAAAGATCACAACAATTCATATACAATATAATATAATTAACCATTGTCTAAATTGAAATCAATAATTGCTAATTGCGATTTGTACCAGACAATCTTAAGTAGACAACTAAGACGAGTTAATAAAGACTTGCGTAAATACTTCTCACAACTAGCAAGATTTTTATGTTAATGTTAATACTCGTATTTATTTGGAACCTATTATTACAAATAAGCATGTCATGGAAAAAGATGATTAAAAACTTATAAAACCCTCCCCGCCGCTTCACCCAAGCAGTCTGCACAACATGTTCACGTGTAATATTTTTTTCACCCCAACCCCAACTTTCTTGGTTCCCGACGGCAATATTCAAGTCATCGTTATTCTGACGAAACGCAATTCAGCCGGAAAATACCCATTTGAAGTTTTGTTTGGCTTCGATAACTGATATTAATACAGAGCTCCCTTTGTGACATCAGTCGTCACGGGCAGGTTCCTTGCCTTCACTTTGATGTATCAAGACATTTTAACTAATTTCTATGAAACGTTAAAAACTCCTTAAGATATATTAATTTACGATTTAACTGTCAATTTAGATAATTGACATTTGATGTGGCAAAAATAATGCCGTACCAAAATGCTTTCTCCTTAATCTATGCTCGAGGTGTTACTATGAAACACGTACAAAATATTATTCATGTGAAGAGAAAAAGTATTTCGCACGAAGTGTGGTGCGAAAGTTGAGGTGAGTCGGGAAACTGTTTTAAGAAGTTTTTATACAACTCTCGCTAGAATAAGTTTCAGTGTTTCACGTAACTCTGCATGTTGTTGATCAATAATATGGTACGCGTGCACAATACTCAAAGTACTAGATACTAGTAGTAGTAGCACTATGTACTAACCAAGTTAGTAATATTGTTAAAATAACTGTAACTATTATAACATAACTATAGTTTTACACTTTAAAGTTCGAACTTCAGTCTCTTGTTTTTGTCTTAATAAATATTGTAGTAGGTACGTATCGCTCAGTATATTTATTTACCTATTATCATCGACACACACAGAGGCACGTAAAAAATACCAGTCTCGGAACAGATACAGTAGTTATAAATGAAGCCCGGCCGGGAATCGAACCCAGGTTTATTCCACACCAGACTGGTACGAGGACCACTTTATTGCCTTTATTGAACAAGTTATTTCGGCAGACATTACCTTTCGACTGTATTCAAAGTCGTTATACATGCTCCTACACTTGACATGATCTTCCGCTCACTTTTGTCGTAGTGAAGCGGCTCTCCGAAGTCTAGTTCTCCTCAGTCCTCATTTTCATGGGGAAACTTAATCGATGGGTTGCGAGCCACGTCGCATTTACTACATCCTTCTCTTTTACGCGATTCAAATGTGTTGAAGACAACATATTCTCCATGCGCCCAAGGACATGGTATCTTAATGGTATAAACATACACATGTATGTATATACCATTAAGAAGTAATCCGTTCGTAGGCAGGTAGAAAGCCGCGTAGCTAACCGATGTGCCTATCATCCGTTATTACGTTAAATATTTTATGAAGCCGAATAAAAGCGAACATAATTCAGCACCTGAATCAAAGCAAAATACCGCGTTTGAGTGCGTCGCTCGGTTTATAAATCCGGGAGCGTTTCTGCTACTACGTTATGCGAGATTAGGGAGGACAACATTGTTTGTTTACATCACTAGGACAATATAGCACATCATGAGAAACACTTATTACTTCGTTATTAAGCCGTCTTAACTTAGTGGTAGGTACTATAACTACGATTATATTATTTAGTTACAAAGATTGAAGATTAATATGATGTTGCTTTGAGAAGAAGTTGATATTATTATTTAGCTAAATATTTATAAATTACAATGACATACGAGTACATTATTCGTTCGTTCATTAAATCTTTTCGTAAATATGTATGTATATGTATAGAGCTCAGCGTTATATGTATTTATTAACTTCGTCCAATAATTTGGCATATTCAATATAAGTTGCAATTTCTAAGTAAAAATAAATATTGAAACTGGTATAACACAATTACGTACCTATACATACATACGGCTATATCCCCTAGGGGTAGACAGAGAACCAGAATTTACTGGATAACTTCGTGACATACTTCTTTTCCCCTCTTTTATTTTCATAACAATCGTAATACATGCTCGTTCATTAGAAATACTCCTGAAGTATTTTCCGTCTTGTCTATGTAGATGTTCATTAATTTTTGTTTCTAAATAAC
The DNA here is from genome assembly GCA_018246895.1 of Aspitha aspitha aspitha. NCBI lineage: Eukaryota > Metazoa > Arthropoda > Insecta > Lepidoptera > Hesperiidae > Aspitha > Aspitha aspitha. The sequence goes on along the minus strand of DWGJ01000689.1, from coordinate 6,838 downwards.
GTGTATAGCACGTGTGTCCACTCCCTGGTCAAATAACGCAATTATTTCTTACCTTCCATGCCTATTACAGAGACCAATATTTGGCAATTGAAACATAAGAATAGTTCAGGAATATTTTAGCGCTTTTCTTATGTAGATAGCGAGTTATATTATATTAGCAGTACAATACCGGAGCAGATACCTAGATATACAGCACTATGAATATATATTGGGAAATATAACTATATAGCAAATATAATAAGAATAAAGTTTAAAATATTTATGAAGCGGCATCACATGGGTAGGCACTTGTATCTACTAAGTCTTGAAATGTGTTTAGTATTTCATAAAACATATTTTGTAACTTCAAGTTTGGCATTTGAGAGTAACGTGCTGTTTGAATGGGTTTACTTCAGTTTATAAATCAGGGAACGTTTCAGTTACTACGTTATGCGGGATTAAGGAGGCTTAAGGAGGTTATTTGCATCACCTCTACGTTGAACTCCCTTTCTCGGTGAAGACTTCATTACAACACAGTTCATGCTACTATGCTAACCAAGATGTGAGATGTAGTACGGCTGATCATAGCCGGCTCATCACGTGATAAGCTAGGTTGTAGAACACCCGTCAACTTAGATATTATCCTCTCTTGTCTTAAAAAATACCAAATCCCTTATATGTAGTATCTAAAGAAGAGTCCGGCACTTATTTTTACTCATTTGTGCTATATCTGTTGATATATTCAATAAAAACGGCGCGTGAAGGAAACAAAAGTACATCATGCCTTTTCTCTATAGCATGCGGTAAATGTTTACCAGAAATGCTCAATTGAACCTATTAAAAAAATAATGATTAGTCGTTCAAATTCCATAACATTTATCATTGACAACACCCTAAACTCTCATAACTCTGCTATAACCGATACAATCTAAATACATAGACAGAAATCTATTGATTAACAACCCAAAAACAAGTTAGTAAGTTCGCCAATAACATCAGCAGTAAATTTTGCTGCATAACTTCGATTTTGATACGGCGCAGACCAAACTTAATAGCTTCAAACAGTTGCGAATCATTGCAAATAAACTTACTCGAACCGCGTTAAGGCAAAGTACGGTATTTGTTACATGTCTTAAGATTACTTGTATTAAATAAGCGTTTAGAAGAAGACAAGTAAATGTTAATTCATTAATTAATACCTATTGGCAGGTCAAACAAAGGCTTGGGAGGCTTGAAAACCAATTTGTCTTTTCGATTCCGGTTTGTTAAAGAATTGAAACCTCTCTAAAGTTTACATTACAATATAATACACGCCTTCAATATATCATTATCTACAAGGAAATCCTTAGCTAGTTTACACGAACTAATATTGTCTACTGCTTACGCTCTTTGTTCTCAATAAATATTACAAACCTAATACGCGCCATAAGCTATAAATTTATCCCTATAATATGACACCAGTTATATTATTGACCTATAACTCCCAGGGGTTAATACTATCTACTAGCAGCGTTTATGGTCGACACTTGTGTAGAAGCCATTAGATTTAATGTTCTTCGCAGAACAGTTTGCACTAAGCACATGAAAACCAAATACGTATAGGTATGGCTAGGTTATGGGTTCTAAGTTTTAAAAATATATATACACACAGATGATTTACTTTTCCTCGTATTGCACAGACAAAAAGTATTATAAAAATATGAAAGTATGCGCAGTATTGCAGAATGCTTTTCTTTTGTCATCCTGTTACTACGACGTGAACGCCTTTAAACATAAATACTAAAATAGATGCTAAGTTTTCCAGGCTGGTCGAGTCCAGGCAAGGTTCCGGTCGACCGGTACAAATTACAAAAATATATTAGATCCGGACTGAAGAGTGACGACCACTTATAGTAGAAAAAAAGGTTGTCAGATATTGCTATGGTTATTATACAAAGCGACTGCTGTTTGGCGTTTCCATCTCGTTACTCTTCCGTTTCAATTACCTATAACTCTTGCCGGCGCGTCCTATCTGCTACCAACATGTTGCTTGTAACTGAACACATCGCGTGGAAACCATTAGGTTTGATGTTCAACAACATGCCACATGTAGTAAAGAGGAATGAGAAAAATGTAACTACATTACTATGTAGTATAGCGTTCCAACTGTTGACGAGTGGAGCATCATGTAGTACAGATATACAAACTGATGCAGGACAACTTATATCGCTACTTGAATTTATATGTTTGGAATTCATAAATATTTTTTTATTATAGAGTTAAAAATTACTAAAATGAATTCATTCTATGCTTTTATGTATTTATGTATTACCTTTTATGTATTACCTACTAGTACATAATTTACACAAATGCGAAATGAAAGGTATACAGAGGTATCGAAATATCGATGTGTTTTAATATAGACGGAACTAGAAGCGATACAAATATTTTCCTTGTACAGAGAAATTGGTAGTTGTTCGTAGCTGATAAATTAGTATTGCCTCGGGACACCTAGCACAATGTACTCGTATTGTGCAGGCTCACGGCTCCGACAGAACGGTCGGACGACGGTTCGAGCGATATTTTACAACTGAACGAATACGCTGCTGCGGTCGCTTCACTTATTCGCCGGGCTTTTTGTGAAATTACTGCAGCATAACTCGCGCGGCCACACTCCGCTGGTCACTCTAAAATTCTTGGGCTACATTTCGTAGAAATACCGCACACTGTGACGTTAAAATGGTAGCCCTACGGCATTTTCACATTGACATAGTCGCTTTAGTTCGGTAACCACTACGTTAGTTGACTTTTTTCCCGTCTACAACAGAATGTTCATAATTACACAAACTTACCGCAGCATTAAATCATTTAACATCCAGTATGGATTGAATACAAAATATGTTAATTGCAATTTCATCGGCACATCATGTGTCACCTCATACCTGTGTCGTATGTGTCACCTCTCATAACGACACGGATGGCAGCCCAGCTAAATGTACATATGTAGATTGCCAAACTTACGAGTAACAGGTTTAGACAGAATCGTAAGAAACTCTCGAGTACACAGAGTTCCGCACAACTTTCTGTCGCCGTTGGAAAAGGTTAATTGCTATGTTAATCCTAAACAAACCTCTGCCTGTATTATTTAGAGATTTAAGATCCATAGTGTGTGTGTGTGTATGTGTGATTAGTGAGAAATGATTAGGTAATGCTGCTCACAAGAGCACCGAAAAAAATCTTTTCCAGTGCGGTAAAAAAGTTATATAAGAAGATTGCAATTAAATGGATGAATAGTGGAACAGATTAAATATCGTCTTCACAAAGTATTGGTGTTTTATTATGACCCGTATTGTAGGTATATAACGATTAATTGCTTGGTTTGAAAACGGCATATCCCAATGGATGATTGATTATTTACAATCACTGACATTTATTTAACCAAACATTATTAATGTGCAGGCGAGCGTTTGACCGAGAGAGCAATATTTCTCGTTTGAATGGAGGTCGGAGCAGCCGTTGCTATGTTATCGTACATATTTTTAGAAAAACAAAATCATAATTGCATTTTGGCTGAAAATTATTTTTTATGGACGTTTGTTACAACTATTTACTATATCTATTTTACCTACATACGAGTATGTTTACTCGTAAAGTAATTAAATACCCTTATGTAATGTTCTTTAGCTAAGATCTTTCAGAAGCGCTCAAAGAACACTGTTACACAGGCAAACTGAACTTAATCGATACTTGAAGCGCTCTTAGAAAATTTTCACGATCGTTTACGTACTTCGGAGGACGTCAGTGTGCCGTGAAGTGCGAATAGATTTCATATTATGTTTCTTGTCTATGACTTTTTTACCATAACACTTGCAATGCAAAAATTTTCACAATTTTAGTTTCTATAATATCATGATCTCCCTCAGTTATGGAGAAAAACATTGACCAGCAGTGACATATAATATCTACGCATATCTAGATTATAACCTTGATTTTAAGTTATATCACACCCAGGCCAACCCGTGTTTTGCGAATCATTGAACGAAGCGAGCTTTGCCGTCGCTTCATTACTCAACATGATTAAGATATATATGCATATGTAAGATATGTATACATATATGTTGCTCAAAGAATAGGCACATTTAAGTAAATTAATTATTATTATACCGTCACGCTAGATCCCTAATGGGCTAGACAGAAACCTCCAAATAGGAGAGGCCATGACATGTATGTATGTACATGTACGAGGATGAAATGGGGTTGAAGGAAAGCTATTTAAATTATGTTGACTCTCAACCTCGGTATCGGTCACTCGGTTTTTCAATATACATACAACTTCAGGAACTTGACAAATGGCCGCCCTACTACGCTAACGTACATCGTGCCATTTAGAATTCAAAAAAATGGAAGAGCATCTATTGTTTATGTAGGACGCCCCTCGCATTAATCCTGAACATAATTAAAACATTTCTCTGTTCAGCGCGCTTTATCAACGGAAACAGAAAATACAAATAGACATTTACATTCACGCGAACAATATTAAATTACTGAACATAAAAGAATGATGGTATTATGAATATATAAATCATGGTTCACGACTCCCTTGTTCTAAACTCAAACCTCACTTTGTCTAAGACGATATAGTTTTGACGTATTTAGTTTATGAGAAGTTTTGAAAGCTATCGCCGTTCAAACGCTTGTTGTTTGCAAACAACGCAGCTAGCAAGCTATCGAAACTTTTCTGGTGTCATATTGTAATCATGAAATATAGATTGTTAAGTAATAGGAAATAGAAAGAATTATTATTATTCAGCCTTTACCCATGTGATGTCACTTCAGATGCTCATACCCCCTCTCAGTGACATGACATTGTCACTTCGTTCTCTCGATGATATGACTGTACAGACATGTATAATTGCTATTCAGCTACAATTTTTTTGAGTGCATGTCTTCTACAAAATATTATTTTAAATCTCTGTAAATAAGTAAAATGACTATAATTATAAGTGATCCGAATAATTCGTACAATCTTTTTCAAAGTTACAAAATGCATTTTTTAAGTAATGAAATTGAAATGTATAGGGTCTATACTGTATACTTTATTAAGGCATTATAGGCGGCATTATATAAGGCATAGATTACTAAGGCAAATAAAAAAAATAATTACACGATTACAATATTACATGGAGTATCGTCACATTGAGTTTCGCGGTTTTTCAGTCTCTTCTAACACTTTGGTATAAGTATCTTTGAAGCTATCTTTTTGGTAAAATAAAAGTTATAAATTCTCCGTTTACAAAACACAAAACCATTTGACATGACGCGAACGGAGCGAACGTAAAACAACTGCTATTTATATTTTGCCTCTCCATCGATCTCATTTTATTTTGTTGCCGGGAGACCTTTTTGAATAGGTAATGTGGCGTATAAATTTCTCCCTTCCCTCGAGAGTCGGCAGCCCCAGTGATTCTCAGTTAAAAGGTGCTACGAATTAATTTTACCTGACATCAAGGACGGCTCCGACTGAATATGTTGGCGCGTAATGAGGCACCTCACAATACTTATTTAGGGTCGCTATCAAAAATTATTATAGTGGATATTTAGGTGAAAGCTGAGGAGTGCGGTCAGTTTTCTCTGGCCTTGTTTATCTAGGTTCGTTCATTACCGTAGCGATATATTATGTATCTTAGTAATGGCGGATTTAGAACGGATATTCTTAGTTTGAGAAAATATTTTAGATCACTTCTTACTCCAGTGATCAAAAATATGAAATATAACAACTGAACACAATACAACCATTTTTTACATTATGTATTTGAAACCGTGATACAGTCCCACGTAAATGTTACAGAGTAGAAAATTTGTAAAATTAAGTCGTGTTTTGTCTCCATAAATATCACATTCTAATCACTATTCCTTTTATGAGCGTCTTTATACATAATATCTATACTTATATGTTCGACACTACCAATAAGTCAGTTACGTGATCCTTATTTTAGAATGATACCGACCACTTTTGGGCTTATCCTTAGACGGCAGTTCGACTAAATATGCGTAAGCTCTAGGTCTAAAGGTCTTTTAAAACAAGTTCAATTATGTTGCGTGCATATTCAGTACATGTTTTTGTAAGTTTTTTTAAACTATTTTATCCGTAAAATATAAATCCGTTATTGGCCAATAACAGATTTATATTTTACGTAACTGCAACTTTAACTGCAAAAATTTTGTTAAGTGTACATACATTATTTATGTTGCTGTGGATATTATGTGAATAAATAAATACAATCTCGTATGACAGGTGTAAGTATGTGTGGATGCACACCGTACAAATATGTATACTTGTAGAAGAAAATCTTTTTCCTTTTTGAGGGAGGCGGTGCGTGCTAATCTCTTTGGAATCATTAATTTCGCAACTCAAGCGATACTCAGGTGCTAATGTCTTTGACTAATTAAATTAAATCTCGGCGAACGCGTTCCCGAGTTACCTTCTACGACGACTTTATTCCATTTTAATGTTCATCTTTACAGTGGGTACTTTAATATGAAAGGGATTTAATACAGAAATATGATTAAAGTCGTGATAAAGTCCTGCCTTTGTTGTAAATGCTGCCATCAGCTGTTCATTACTGACTTCCGTTCTTCTGAGGACACGTTGAACAGATTGTTCTGGTTTATCTACCGACTTCAAAAAGGAGGAGGTACTCAATTCGTCTGTATGTTTTTTTATTTTTGTATGTTTGTTACCTCATAACTTTTTACTGGGTGAACCGATTTAGATGATTTTTTTTTAATCAAAAGGTGTTGCCTCCCATGGGGTCCCATTTTAATTTGGTTCAGTTCTGACAACGGCATCCATGAGTAAACGACATAAGTCTTAAATTTG
>DWGJ01000688.1:0-26461 GCA_018246895.1 Aspitha aspitha aspitha | reverse complement strand
ATACAGATATATATTACTGTTGTTGCGTGTACTAGGTCGTCCACCGATGGGCAACATGGGGAATATGGGGAATATGGGGAATATGGGGAACATGGGGAACATGGGGAACATAGGGAACATGGGCGGCGTGGGCGGTATGGACGTGGACCTGCGCAACGCCCGCGCGCCCGCGCCCACGCTGCTGGACCAGGACATGCGCTCGCTGCCGCCCATGCCGCCCTTGCCGCCGCACCCTGTGCCGCCCCCAACACAACCCCCCCCACAAACAGGAGACAGGTATGCATCTCCACGTTTTTGCTACTGTATTCGATTTGTTTGATTTACATGTCAAACTTTCCTATAATGCTGAACAATGTCAACCTGCCTATAACTAATATGTAAATATCTATATGCAGTAATACAATTTATTAAACTTCATTTTAGAAATCTTTAAATTTATGAAAACTATTTACCGCAGTGGCCGTGGCCGGAGACAAAGACAATTGCGTTCGAAATTCAAATCGAAGTTATTCCTCGCCTTTTGTACCAAGGTTTTTGAAATATAAATGAATTTTTGCACGTGAAAACAAGTTATCACGAAGATAAAACCTATCTACAGCAATGTTAATAACTATCTAATACAAAAAATAAACACTATCTGAATACAAAAAATCGTCTAAATCTATACAGCCGTTTCCGAAAACCCAATTAAATACATGTACATGTATATATAAGACTTGTTCATTTAAAGTGAAAATTAACGTTGCATATTTAGGTAATCGTATTATTAGAGAATCTGTATTTTTAAATGATTTCCTTATTTCAATTGCTGATTGGCTTAAATTTTTTCAAGTCAAACCATGGAACCAAATGAAATGTAAGTTTGTAATTTAGTATTACTAAGTTCTCATTTTTTTCTTTATACTTCCAAGGTTTGCAGATTATTCTCTTCTATATGGCATATATCCTTATATTTTAGTTATACTAGAAAAAATGACAATAAGGCCGCCCAGACGTGGTCCGTTCTATGTTAATCATCAAAATAGTCCTATATTATATGATTGACCTCCTATCAAGAATTTCCCGTTACGTTATATTTGTTCTGTGAAATGAATTTGTCGTTTATTTGAAGACAATACTGTTATTTATCAGCATATTCCCGCGCGACCCGCGGCTGGCCGGCGCGCAGTCGTTCAGCGCGGACCCGCGCGTGCGCTCCAACGACCCGCGCACGCAGCCCAAGCCTACGCAGCGTAAGATTTTTTTATTATTTATTCGTTCATTATACTTAGTTTCTTTCTTTTTTATTTATATACCGAAATATTATTGAAATAATGAATGATTATTTCAATAAAACACCTACTTCATTACATAAAACAAAATTAAATAAAAAATTACGTAGCCCAACACGTCCAATATATTTATTAAATAATAATGTTCTAATTGCAGAACTTTGTTAAAGTAAAAAAAAAATGCATTTTTTTTCAAGTAGGCATGTTCTTTTCTTACAGAACAAATACCTCCAGGCATGCCCAGCGTTGCCCAAGCTAGGACTATCCAAGGGATTCCATCTGGTGCTTCAGATCAAGAAAAGGTAATGTTTTAAATATATATTTATAAGTTGTTTTAAACATTTGTTTACTTTTTACGAAAGTTCCCCATAGCAAACCTTATGTTTTGGTAGAAAACTTAATTTTTACTTCGTTTTGACTTAAACGACTAATGATTAATTATGTTGATAATACTTTAGATCTGAAGTGGAATGAATTGTTATTTTTTTCAGGCTGCATTGATAATGCAAGTGCTTCAGTTATCCGACGAGCAGATCGCCCTCCTGCCGCCCGAGCAACGCGCCAGTATTCTGATGCTCAAGGAACAGATAGCGAAGAGTACACAGCGTTGACAAATATTAATGTAGTTTAAGTGTAAAATGAAGGTTGATATGTTTAAACTACTGATGGACGGTTATTTTATACTTGTGAAGAATAAAAAAATATACACGAAAAAGTTCGTTTGTTTTTTTTTCTGTTACTATGCCCATTTCAAAGCGTATATTAAAATCCGTTCACGTAAATTTAATGGAGTACAGAATTCATGAATGCACAGATACATAATAAATATATTGCATGATACATCCACTTAAGTACAGGCAAGTAAAAAGATTATATAAACAAAATATGGATATTCTTTAGTCGTATCGATATTTATCAAGGATTTCCACTTGCTATGGTCCTGAACTTCTTTCGCTTACTCCACTATTATCTAAGTTATATACATGTATGCCTAATTGTAAGAGATGCTCTCTATCTGGTCTCGTTTTCAATGTAGTTTTTATTTCTGTAGTAGGCATAAATGTCGGATTTCGGTACTTGAAAATATGAACTATCGTACCAGCTGTAATATTTTCTTTCTTTATTTTATGTTATAGAAGAGGTAACGGTCGCCTAAATGTTGGATTAAGTGTAAATAAACCTACATTATTATGATATAGAATTTTGGTCTAGAATTGAAATTCACGCGATTTTCACTTTAGGGTTGACATTACATTTTCGGAAAATTCCCAGCATCCATGTATCATTGTCACCAATAGCATAAGGTGGAATTATTCGATTGTCTGAGACTGGTGTCTCAGAATGAGAAGAAACTCATATCGTGCATATATAATGCATAGACAGGTTTTTATAATAACGATATTTATTCTATTCAAAAATGCAACTTTTAATATATACGGCCTTAGAACTTTTTAAATTATACCTAATTCAAAGGCGGAAGTAGTGCAGTATGGGGTATGGGCTCGGAAAATAAAGACGGTTACACCAATATTGGCTTAAGTGCTTACTCTACTATGTTGGCTTTTAAAAAGTATTGCTACGGTGCAGATATTTACATAATTTTCGTAAGCAATTTAGTGGAACTCCAAAAGTATTTTACTGTACTGTCTCTTATTATAGCCGTAATATCAAATTTTAAATTCTACATGTGGCAACTCAGCCGCATTAATATGTCTTACAGATTATAATTAATCGTTTTCTGGTTTACATACAGCATGGAACATGACATGCCAAAAACGTAAAATGAGTGAAGTTGCAGTTCCTCACTTTCATTCGCTCCGTATGCTTGCGCCTGCGTCTTGGTTCACCCGTGATAGTAGTGATAGCGCGAAAAGTTAAGTTGAATGCTCAATTACATTTTGCCAAATTAGTTTAACATCGGTTCCAGTGTGACAGTGGTCTGCGCTGAATTAATAATTTGCTCTTAGAATTATTAACAAGGTAATTTTCTTTGTTTAACTAAGTTACTTTAATTTAAATTGTAATGTAGTATATATAAAATAAGAGACTGGCTTTTGAACGACGCGGTTTCATATAAAATTACTACGCAGTACCTACTTTTACAAAATAAAATACTAAATAATATTAATAGGCATTTCATTAATTTCAAATTTATGTTGGTATATTTAGTTGTACAATGATGATTTAAATAAAGGCATTTTTTGTCGCACGACATAAGCAATTATATTTACTTTGTATATAATGTGCTTACACAAGTTCTTATAGCATTATAATGCCATTTAAGTAATGTGTTTTATTTTTCCTTGCGGAACGTACAAGGATAACCAGCACTAACTACGTACATATATCGACGTAATACAATTAAAATATAGGTAGGTCTACTCTAAACTTGTATCCCTACTACATGAAATAATTATTATATGTATTTTCTTTAAATTGACGGTCAAACAAAAGTGTTAATATTGCACCTGATTATATTGACTTAAGGTTAATGACTGTGGTATGTGACTACGATATTTATTATAACTTGTTAGGGTAATTCGGCCGATGTAAATACATACGTAGGTAAGTAGCTACGTAGGCGATACTAAGGGATAAGTACCTAGCTAAGGTAAGCCCCGACCATCGCTCTATCAGGAACGTATGCACTTGCACTTGTTAAAACTGAACAAGCAAAGGTACCCAGTTCATTAAAATCTAAGTATTAAAGGTAGCTTTGGACATGAAATTACAAGTTTTTGGTTTTAGCAGTGTGAGAGATGCAATATGGCAATTAGTACTAAATTTCATTAGCTACCTGTACATGTAAAAAAACATTATTATTATAACAATAGCTATTGTTGGATAAGTAGCTATTCCATCATTTTCTAAAATTAAGTAGGTACTAATAAATTATAATATAACAATGGGCTTAATTTAAAACGTGTTTTAGTGTATCCGAAAATGATGTGGAAGGTGTTGATAGTTTCCGTAACACTGTTACATTTTCACGGCGAATGCAAATCTAACAAACATTTGGCGCAAAGCGAAGAAACGAATGAAATACCGCGCCGACAACACCACAAGTATGCAGACCCTCCAGACCACACGAAGTTGATCCCAATGGCCAGATACGTTATGCACAACTGTGGTAAGATTTTTTTTAACACTCCTACATTAATACCTTCATTATGTACGCAACATTCAAGTCTCTTAAAAATATTTTGGGAATCGAGCACAACATTTCCGCTGGAGGTTCGTACTGATTCCACTCTATTGTTATTAACGTCATTCCCCGGGTGCAATTGGAATATCTTTGCGAGATCTAAAATCAAAGAGAGAACGTGGTTAAAAATGGAACAATAACCGCGGAGCTCATATCATTAATGACGAGAAAGATTTTTGAGATCAGACTACTAATTAATGTTGTTCTAGTAGTAAACACTTTAAAATCTAATGAATACCTTTTTTGGGAATAGCTATAAAATGCTGTAATCATAAATATATACGAGTACCTATTATCTTTTTCAGTAGATTCGCTTTGTTCACTTATGAATTTTACCTGATTTTCAATAGACTGGGCATCGTTAGCGACGATATCAGTGCTGCCAGCTATCCGAGGATTCCCCTTTTCCAACGTCAAATCCATCGTTGATGGCTCTCTCGCAAACTCAACCGGTGTTCCATATTTCTATATGTCGCCTTTGGATTTCAGTGCTCGTGATTTAGCGGTAAGAATTTTTTTTTGTGTGCACAAATTTACATTAAATATAGAATTAAATCAGGTAATATCCTTAATTAGTCTGTAAAACTTTACTGCCTGTATATCATCGAAGACAGCATTTGAGATTTTTGTGTTATTTGGTCCAATACCACCAAATTAATTCTGATAATACTTAATTGACGTTTATTGCTAAGGGAATTATTTTATACCATTTCTTAAAATGTTCATTGGTAGTTATGTACTCCATCTTCAACCGAATTTTTGGAGACTGCAAGACGATTTTGTATTATTTTGTCGTTTAATAATAGTAAGGTTGGCACAAGTCCATACAGTTTGGATGTGAAAGTCAATGCAGTACAGAAATATGTACAAAGGTGTTGGCTCTGATATCGATAGTCTTATAGACTACTCATATCTACACAGGTGTTGACTAATACGTCTGTAATATACTTATTAGAAACGGTTATTTTAAATAACGAGTCACTTGCTTAAGGTAAAATGGTCCTCAAATTGACATAAATATAATGTGACTGAGATTGATGCACTTTCGTCTAATTGTACAATATTGGCATATCTGTAGATTTCATATCTTTGATTACTTTGCGACTGCGATAACTACTTGGTGTTGTCACGAATAATTGTTTTCAGAAAAATAATCAGGCCACAGTGCTGGTGTCTCTTGAGCAGACAAATTATTGCGAAAAACAACATTTCGACCCTGAGGACCCGCGATGCACTAGGCTCATTCTTACTGGGAGAATGAAGAAGGTAATAGAAAAGTTCGATCATGTGTATGTTTAGCTGTAGGTACAATGTGTTTCTTTGGTACACCGTAACCCAAAGTTACACAGATTATTTGATGCAGCAATATTGAAAAAAAGCAATATATAATTGTATTGCAATATAATGTTTTTGGGTACAAGATATTCAAATTGACAGTAACTATGCTCACTAAATTGTTTAGAAGCTTAACTATTCGTTTGCCATTTCATTTCTGAAAAAAAATTCGCGATCTATAACTTCTTTATGAGATAAGTCGCTTATCGCTTTAATTATGTTTACATTCGTCGAGAGTATGTGAACCGTAGCACGTCTGCGTTATCTGTCCGTTATCTAGTCGCAGTCCTTTTGCGATTAACGTAATCTATTTTTGAAACAACTTAAGAGGATATTGATAGATTGAAAATTATACCACTCCTTTGTGTAATTATCGCGTTAAGATTATTGTCATTTGTGTTTAATTATCGATTAATATTTTCATTGTTGTATTGTTTGAATTTGTATTTTAGGTCAAAGAAAATACTCCAGAGTATACATTCGCCAAGGCCGCGTTGTTCGAAAGACATCCATCTATGGCCGACTTCCCTGCAGGTGAATATACATGAATATGAATGTGTACATTTGAAAACAAGGCAGTTTTACAACGTAAATTTTATTGATTTTAATACTGCATACTCATGAATTTATTCTGATTACATGCACGTTTATTCTATTGCATATAAATAAATGGGTACCTATTTGTATTGTAGACAATTTTATTAAATACGTGTATCACAGAGAATGATTCAACGAGTTCTCTGGTAATTATTAGTTCATTTTTTCCAAATGTTAATTATAAAACACATTTCCTAGATCACAACTGGCTCGTAGCGAAACTGAAGATAGCTCAGATCGCCATGGTGGACTGGTTCGGCGGCGCCAAGTACCTGCCCGTCAGAGACTACCTCGCGTACAACTACACGGGCACCGAAATGCTGCACTACCACAACCTACATCACAGATTAATTAACGTCTAAAAATATATGTATATTTTTGTAAAAAAATATGATTGGTTCATATGAAACTATCGGTAAGTTAAGATATATATTGTTAGAAATAAACGAACATGAAACTACTTGAATTTAAGTTTTAATACCCATTAGCCCCATAAAACACTGAAAAAAGACAATATTTTTAAATGTTTTATAACTATAATCATTCTCGTTATTAATCGATATGATGATGTTATTACATATATCACGTATGAAACGTGATTATTACAAACATTAATTACTGTCTCCGTGACCAATAAACAAAAGAATTAGCCTCAGATTTAGATAAACATCATTTTATACATTTTGTAATTTGTGTAATTATTCAACTGTTATTGCTATACTACTACCGAAACAATCACAAGGCTTTTAACATGCTTTTATCAAGTAATTAACACAATAAGTATATAATAACTTATCAGGTTTTACATAATATTTAAACATCAAATTGACACTGACCTTTATAGAGTGATATACATACATATATAGTATGTTTAATTTTATAAATGATAAAGCGTGATAAAAATGTTGTAACTTTATATCCAAGACCGATAATATAGTTGCAGTTGGTAGCAAAAAATATTTTTGTGCTGCTAACAGCTGTTTGAAAGTTTGTATAAAACCTTGTCTAAACCAGTCAAACTAACATCCCTTTCTGTGTTGTTTCCCTTTCTGCAAGTTCTCTAGGTATTATTGTTTAACTTTTAACGTTAACAGTGTTTAACTTTGTCCAAGCTCCAGCTGTTTGAAACAATTGTCAATTGACAATAAAATAATTCCAAAAACATATATCAAATATTAACAGTAAAAACTTACGGACAAAATGTTCATTCATTATTATTATAATCCGATAAATTTTATGTAGGTAAGTAACTAATTGATGAATATGAGGTCATTGGAAGAATTAAAATGTCTCAGTTGAAAACAATAGAATTTAATAATCGTATCAATTCGATTGTACTCATGTAATTTTATTGCAATTTGCTTACACATGACTTGCTTTGGAACAAATTGAAATCACGTAACTGGACGTAGATATAATTAATGATAAATATGATACGGTTGTGACGTATTGTTAAGTATTAAATCAAATGTGTAGAGGTAATTAGGTACTTTTTGATAACATAGTAGGTATAATATGCAAATGATTTTGTCACGTACGTTAGAAATTATAGTAATTGCACTTTTCCATTGCAGTGGATACAAGAGGCAACCGGCGGCTTTATATTGACACTGTTATTGTAGGCGTGGTGCACTAATGCATTCACTGGTTCTTCATTCACTCTCTTTACATCCAAAGGCATCGCCATTACCTAAAATAATAGATGCTATAAGATATAAATCTAACAACAAATGTTTTTTTTATAAAAAAAAAAAGCTATTTTTGACGCCCTCAAAACCCAGACTTGCAACTTAAAATTTTGTATGTTTAATAAGAGCTTGTACACCTTATACTTATTTTATATTAGTAACCATTTTTCTTGAATACATAATGGGGGCCTGAAAAATAGAATATTTTCTCTCGCTCATCAAAAGTCAAAAGCACATTTAGATACTAAGGAAGGTCACAGTTTAATGTAATTCATACTTTATCATATTGGGTGTTAAACTGATAGGTGTATAATAACTTCGACAAGTTTTTAACAATTTTTTAATTCTCGAATTGCAGAACTGCCAATAATTTTGGGATTCCTCCAGCAATATCATCATAATCAGTTTACTCGTTCCAAAGAATATCTTGGATATAAACACATTTAACAATATTTCCACTACATATTTATGGAAACGCGATAAATTTTAAACTTACGTTTTCAGCGTATTTTTCGCCTTCAGTGATCATCGCTAAGTTATTCAGGTGACTGATATCTTGTTTGTTGACAGTACTACTAACATTCTCGGACAGCTTAAGGTTAATGGATGCCATGTCTAAAATATTTGTGGAATGCGGCATTGTTGCATTGAAGTGTAGGTTACCAATGGGTCTATTGCACAGCTGATTAGTACCAGTATATTCGGATATGACAATATTTTCAAGCCAATTTTCATGTAGACTATACAAGTTCTTGTAAGTACAGAGCATCATATCTCTAACTCGGCATCTTTCATCTAACAATTGTTTTATCGCATGCTGTAAGTTCACAGTCTTTTCGTTTAGTAGTTTCTTGCAGACTGCTAATTCTTCAACCATAAGACTTGAAAAAAAGTGATTAAGAATTACCACAGGACTATGGGATAATATTTGATAACGGAATAACTATTTTATAGGCATCTTATTGTTAGATTCTGTTACCTGCTTGCAAGGAATTTACTGCGCCATACTTCACATTGACCAGCCAGCCATTCGGTCTGTTCCTAGAGTGACAGAACATGTAAATATTCCATGATGTTATCTAAATTTCAAGGTAAAAGGCAATGAAATTCAATATAATACTATTATATTAATATCAAAGAAATAGTTAATATTGTATTGACAACATGAAAGTATAATTATATATATATATATATATGTATATTATAACTATAACATAAATTTGCTATTATAAGAAAAACATAAATCAAACACAGCAATGACTAAGATCTCAAAGTATTGTGCTTAACATTGACTTATTAAAAATTATATGTATAAATAATATTTTGATGTTAATTAACTATTAATGAAGGACTATAGTATAGTATAGTATTGCATCTGAGTTTGAATAAATAGGCTGTTTTTACAAAAATTGGGCATATATTATACTTACACCATTGGCATGAAATTTATGCAGTTTTATTTTATTTAACTATTCAGTACACAGCATATTTTGTAAAAGTATGCATATATGAAATTTTGTATTTAGATACTGCTTATCTCCTATAGAGATCTTTTCAAGCAGACCTAGAAATGTATGTCAGTAAAATAATATTATATAATTATTACTGTCATTTTTACCTGGTGTGTTGATAAATGTTGAGCAGAATTCAGTAAGGCATTTGCCAAGTGCTTCTTGTCTTCGTTCAGTGACTGTACTTGAGTCTCAAGGTCTTCACCCATGGATGCCACTAACATTGTTTTCAGTTCCTTATTTACCTGCAAATTATCAATATAAAATTTTGTTATATTCCTTAGTTGATACATATTTTATATATATAATAAAAAAAAATTGATATGTAGAGTAAGAAACAGAGTTTTTGCGATACATATGCATATACCTGAGCTTGTTGCTTAAGCTGTTCCTTTAAACTTTCATTTTCCTTTAATAGGGCATCAAGTTCTTTTTGCAATTCACTGTCCAGAACAGATTTATCTGAGTCTACTGTTGACTTATCGCTAGTGGATGACAATTTTGGTCTTGGACGGAACACATTTAGGTTTGTATCCATTTGAGACATTTGCGATATCAGTGTGTTTATGTCCATGTTGTTTCTGGACTTCTTGGAACCTTTACATGCAATCTTTGGTGTCATTGGTTTAACTGCACCAGTGTATGGTTCATAGGGCACAAATTTCGGGCTTTTGGAATATATATGCGAAGTTTTCTTCTCTTTAGTATATATTTTTGTAGGATAAATTTGAACGAGGCGTCCAGGTACGGTACTCTCTTTAGAACTACTCTTCAGTATAGATTTCAGTTCTACTTTTTTGGATACTTCAGTCAACTTCTCCTCAGACTCCATGCCATCGCCAGCGGTCCTTGGCTTGCTCATAATTTCTGATAAACGGTAATGGATTTAATTACGGAAATAAAGAATGTCGACTCTTTAATTACATGGTTCAGCAATATACTTACTAGTATTGAAGCTATGTACACCATCCATGTTTACACAAGCTTGTCTGCATTAAATATTTGACTACCAATCACAACAACTATTGTAAGCAAAAAGTAACAAAGTAAACGTAGAACTTGACAATTGTGTACTGTGTACGTCGATATGTCAAAATTTTACTTTCAATGGCATGTCAAATCAATTGACAGTTCGCAAATAAACATAAGCATCTGTGAATCTTTACCATAGAGTCAATGTGCAGTGAGTGATACTCATAGAGAGAAATCATATGTTATGCATATAGAGAGGCAGCCAAAGGCAGGTGTGTGAGTGCGAGTGTTCAACAAATAATAAAACAGGGAAGTGACAGACCTATACTAATCTAATAATAATAAATAAATAATAAATGAACACATGTAGGGCGGCTTCCTGGATCTAAGTATAATATATCTATGGTGGAACTGACACATAAATATTCTTACTATTTTTTAAAATATACCCTAGTTGGCAAATTATAGCAACGGCAACATTGTAGTTCTAATTACCAACTCATGCCAAAGGCCGGACAGGTACAGGAATACGAATGATTTGCTACAATAAACTAAAAATTAAAGAAATTCTTTCTTAACAATTACAAAATTGTACTTATACTGATCAAAGCATGGTTTCAGTAGAGGTAATATGATATATTTTGGTTCAAAGAATAACACAGTTTTATACCCAAAAATTTATTTCAATAAATAAATCTCAACCATAGGATGTTTACAACCTTCATTTATTTAACCATTGAGTGCAGATTCTAATTCTCCATTTGCCTGCATCTCCTTTATTATGTCTAATCCCCCAATAAGGTCACCTTTAACATAAAGCTGAGGGTATGTGGGCCAATCAGAGTATTCTTTTAATCCCTGACGAACTTCTTCATCTGTTAATATGTCGAATGTGTCATACTGGATTCTGCAAAAGTAAATATAGTCTTAAAGAGTTACTATAGTAATACATCATTCAAAGATGTGAGTAGTGTATCATCTCTGTTTCTATCAGATTTCTCATTAAGAAGTCACACAGAGGTGATTCTGAATTAATATGAAATTGTATGTTAGGAATGCGACAAATGGCCACCAGCAGCAATGCAGTCTTGCGTTAACAAAACATGCTACTGAATGACTAAGTCACTGTGGGCGGCTTCCCTAATAAGACTACATACATCGTCATTTATTTCAGCATTTATTAATAAATTAATAAATTAGTATGAACAAAATTTCATATATGTGAACAGAGAATTAGCAGTGATATGTAATTCATTATCTCTATGGCAAAATGCAAGATTTCTTCTTGTTCACAAATCGATAACCACTGATGTTAAAATATTTAAAACGACATGTTGTTATACATACAATAAATATAAATTATGAAACATACCCAGTTCCATTCAAGATTTGAATGAGAGTCTTGCTGAATCCACATCTAGGAGCATCTCTCGTTCCTTTCATGAATACCATCACAATATGCTTGTTGATGAGAGCCTTCAATCTCTCCTCTAAGGGTGGTTTGGCAGTAATATTTGCACTTCCTTTGCCAATACTATGTGACTTTATTTTAGCGGTGATCTGTGCTATATCCGCACCATCCACTCTGTCTATTGGCTCTCCATTTTTAAATAGTATGACAGTAGGAACTGAATCTACCTGTAACATTGTATTAAGACAATACATTAGGTTAAAATGTACAAATCTTACTAATATAGACATATAAAATTTGTTTATTAAAAGCAGATAATTTCTGAAACCACCAAACAGATTCTTAAACTTTTTACATTGAAGACATTTTTACTAATATATTATTTTTATTCTGATATGGCTGAAAAATAATTTAGAGATATAAATGAAGAGAACGGAGTACTTATTAGGTTAAGTTCAGTAGATTAGTAAAGATCTACATATAAATTATGACCTAATGAAAACAGTGCTTAATAAAAACTATTGTTTTGTTACAACATGTATACAGTTTGCCTTGGGAAGTTGTTATTAAAACAATCTTTGTTTTGGTTTGAGGGGTGGAGATAGCAGCACATGTATGTATGTGTAACAGAGGCAACCATCTCAACCAGTCATTATTATGAATTGCAAATAAATACATGTTGATTAATACATTAATACATCTATGTAAAGATAAACACATATATATATATAACACCTTATATTTCAATGAGATTTCAGACAATTTTTCAGCATCACAAACACCAAATCTGCTACCACTGTTTTGTATTTCTGCTATTTTATATAGTTCAGTGAGAACATCTGTAACTTGACCACACTGTGCTGCCCAGTCGGCTGAGAAATGTACTGTAGCTAGGGTAGGCTCCCTGAAATAAATATAACATGATAATGCCCATATATCACAAGAGTAAGTATTTATAGGAAAAATATTATTTGAATTGCAAAAAACACAAGTCAAAAACATAAATGTGTGTGTGATTCATGTGCCCTTCTCTCCATAAATACAAATCAAAAGATAAAAATATTGTTATTACAGTATATATTTTATAAGAAATTCTTTAGAATAGAAAATAGATGTAATTTAATAAATAGAACATTAATAGTATCAATATCAAAGATAGTAGGTATACAGCAAAACCTGAGCAGGTTTACGTGAATATAGACTATAAGTATCAGTAGTACCATTATTTAATATCTAAGTTATGTTTTTATTGTCAAAATTATAAAGTCCAATAATATTAATAAGATCATTATTTTACGTTCACTTCTAGTGATTAAATAAAAAATATAATAATACATAATACTACTTCAACAGCTATTTGTTAAGATTCTTATATAACATCATAATAATCCTAGAGGTTATGACTTACTACTAATGTAATGTACGTTGTTATCCATTGATGGTAGGTACATAATTTTCTTATTTTCAAATTTAATAATTTCAAATTAGTCTCGGAAAATTAAGCTTAAACCCATTACGGTGTAAAGATTGTTTCTCTTTCAAATTCCGAATTGTATTTAATTGTTAACATTTTACAATCATTTACATTTTCAGTGTTATGAAATAGAGAATTAAAAGTGGTTTACTTACTTTATAAAGTAATAGAAATCCTCGATTGACTCGATCGTATTGACCGACATTTCTTTTTAAGGTTATATTTACACTATAAATTATACACCTGTTTTTGTTCTATAACTGCAAGCAAGCAACTTTTTCTTATTATCGTATAAGTAGCTGATACTTTATTTGTTGACGTTCTATTTAATATTTCACAAGTTATACGAAAAAACGTATTTCAGATTCTATCCGTCAATCAATCAATGTTGCCATTGCTCGACTTGCTTGTAAGTAGATATGCAACGTAAACCGAACGTTCAATAGCATCAAACTAACTAAATCGATATTGGATTATGGCACAAGATATTAAAATATGAAAAAAGTAACATTTGATGAAAATATTTGCTCAAGCATTACTAATTTTAATCATTTTATTTAAGTATATACTGTTCTTCGTTTTTGTTTGACTTTCGTACTTCTAATTGTAATAATAATAATTAATTCTAATAATTGGCGCTATATTGTTGAGAATTTGTAATTATTGATTACTCGCTTACTCAGAAAAAGAGTATCAAGAGGACTTTCTTAGTTGCAATGATACAGTTATTGAAAAATGAAACCTAGTAAAAAATGCAAACGTTTCTATTTATATAAATTAAACATTTCATTTTAACAATGCGTTTCAAAACCAAAAGCGTTTCAAAAACAAGAATTCATTAAAATTGTATTGTAAAAGAAATTTTTAGATTTTTACTCTATATGATTTTGTCTGTCCTGAGTTTACATTGTTCACAGACTTCGGTACCTACTTTTAGAAAATTGTTATGCCAATACAGGGCGGTGAAATTGAGGTTATAAATTATGCTTTATTAATGGGAATAAAAACCCTTATTCTGAATTCATATACCTTTGAAAGATATTTATATAATTAATTTCAAAGAGATGGCGTCCGTTTCAACTGCACCGGCTCCAGGCATGCATCAAATAGATCTTTCTAAATTAAATTTACAGCAGTTGGCTCAGCTCAAACAGCAATTAGATCAAGTAAGCTATTAACTTTTAAGTACGCATTTCAGTTGTGATCGAAACTAAATATTTTATAATATTACGAGTGTTTTAAATTTCCAGGAAATGCACGTTTTTCAAGATTCGTTGCAAACACTAAAAATGGCACAAAGCAAATTTTCGGAATCAGGGGAGAGTGTAGAAAAAATCACTCCAGACACGAAAGGCAAGACAATTTTGGTACCTCTCACCGGATCAATGTATGTGCCGGGCACTCTAGAGGATACTGATAATGTCATCATTGATATAGGCACTGGCTATTACGCTCAAAAGGTAAGTGCAAATGAAGTAAAAGTAAATAGTGTGATAAAGGAGAGAGATTTGCTTAATTTACAATTTCTGTACTTTAAAAACATGGCGAACTAGAAGATAAAATGTTTTTAATTACTGGTGATGGTACAGGATAGCTTCCATTATGTCATGTGTCACAAGGTATGTGATAGTAATCAAACAATACCACAGCCCTATGCTTAGAGGAGGTCCACAAGTCTCAACGTCAACCACAGTCTTCAACATCAATAATACTATATTAGTTTGTTGGGTTGGCAACTAAGTAATTGCCGATTTTGTTCTATAACATTATAGAGAAATCGGCAATCACTTAGTTGCCAACATAATAATTCATGATTTTGAATCCTTTAGAGTTGAGAGCAATTATGGATAGTGTTTAAATAAAGACTGAATTATAGTTTGGTAGTACCGATTATTGATGTATTTACCAATTCATATTTTCCTACTTCAAATTTTACCCAACCTGATCACCTTTTTAAATATATTTTTTTATATTCCTTTCATTGGCTTGTGCCGTAAGTATTAAGTCTTAAGTCAGTCAGTCAGTCTTAAGTATTAAGATTTCTCTGAATTATGTTTTGTTGTTCAAAATTTGTATAGATATCTTAAATGCTTTTCACACCGATTAGTTATGTTTAAGCAACTTGTAAATATACATATTGAATGCTTGCAGGACATAGAAGGTGCTAAGGATTATTTTAAAAGAAAAGTGCAGTTTGTAACAGAACAAATGGAAAAGATTCAATTGATAGGTATAGAAAAAACAAAAGTGCGAGAGGCAATTTGCATGATGATGGAGATGAAACTGCAGGCTCAGGCGCAAGCACAGAAGGCTTCCACTTCATAACATTAAATTTATATTATGTTATAGATTTGCTTGCTTAACTGTTTAATTACTCAATATCATTGATCCAAAACTAATGCATTTTTATCTTATATGTTTTTGTTGTATTAATAGTGTTAAAAAGTAACATGACAAGGTAATATGTTCTATTCTGTACTTGTAATTATCATTTTAATAAACTGTGAAAATCTACAGATATTACGAAAAATGAAAAGTGTGTATTTGAATTTATGTAATGAATGACACTTTTTGACAGCATATGTCATTTCACATATTTCAGCGCTTCACCAATTGCAATTGTCAAACACACAATTTGTAACTTTATGATCACAAAGTGTACAGTTATTGCTATTTTGTATGATATACTTTGTTTGAATATGCGAGAAATAAATTATTGAAAGTGTTTAACAATTCATTGCATACTTTTACCTTCCTCTGTGTAACCTTGCTTGGCCATTAGGGGGATAATTGATTAAAACTTTTAATTGATTAAAATTTCAATTTTAATTTCATTAAAAATCTGTACTACCCGCAGTAGTAATGAAGAATTTTATTATTATGTAACAGGAATCTGTAATGCACATCTCTTACCGGCTGTCTTAAGTGTTCCCTTTTGGGGTTTTATTTCAGTTAAGTTACAGTTCTTCGTATAATATTTTCCTTTACCTCAAGTGCTTGAGACAAAGTACATAGAAGATATTCTTACCTTTAGTTTTCAAAGAAAAATAAAATGTATATAAATGAAGTAACCTGTGACAGGTTGGTTAGATGGCTAGAAATAAAATCGCTATGAAGTCTAGCAGAGCTTTGCTTCACAATTGTAACTTTTACTGTACTTTTTAAATTTGTAACCTTTGACAAAAAGTATGTGTTTAATTTGTTTATCTGTGTATTTTTGTTTGTCTGTGACATTGTCGATCCTAAACAAATGTAAGTACCACTGTTGATGCGGTTTTAAGTTTGAAAATTGACATGATGGAGATGGTTCTTCAGATTAGCTCATTTTGCATGTAAAGAACTGACGTTAATAGATCCTGTCAATGGGATCTTTGGTGTACCTACTGTTATCATCTTACTTCGGCGGTATTTCCAAGACATGCTAATCTGGGCGTGTTTGGGCTCATAATGATGAGGTGTTAAATGATGATCGAGGGCCACATGGTAACCTTGATAATTTTGCTAAGCCATGACGTATTCCTAGGTCCTGGCAAGTAAAGTTCCTAAACCGCTTTAATAATTCTGGTCGGTATAAAATAAAATTTAAGTAGGTACATGTCGATTAGTGACTGCAAGTAATTCAATAAGAAAGAAAAAATAAATAAAAATTTAAGAAAATTTGAAACAAAAAAAAAACAAGTAAACCTCTTTCTTGAGTTTTTATAACTTTAATAAAGTTACCTATGAATATGTTTAAGATCAGCAATATAGTTACATGACTTAAACGTTTTAATTAAGTAACCGCTATTACGGATAGCGTTACGGATGGAAAAACGGTATGATGTAGGTATGATGTGAGAACAAAATAAATTCTTTTGACCACGCGGATAACAGCTAGTAATTATATAGGTAAAAGTCCCACATTAAATATTATGCACTAACAGCTAAAACGCGTACAATAAACGTGTATAACGTTATATACGTAAATAGTATCTATCAAAGGTGTGGGTAACGGTTAAAAAATACAAACATGCGACACCAAAGTATTTTATTTTATAGGCCAAAATGATAGCGCTGGTATCTACATAATAGTCGCTTAATAAACTATCTTAACGTTCGTTTATCTACACTATTTCTTAATACTCACAAAACGATATTAACTAAATAAGGCAACGACTATTCTTTAATTTTGATAACCATTTTTAATCATCTCGAAATAAAAGTTGATTCAAAATTTGTTCATGAACACGTGAAATGGTGTTTACAGATAAACGTTTAAATAGTGGGCGACATTCGAAAATTACAATGACTATTTTTATTACAGGTACGTACATTGTAAACCTTATAAGCCAGATAAATATGCTATTAAATACGTAGTGATGTCCAGAGGCCATGATGTGACCTTCTGGTCAATACAATAATTTTATTTTCAAAACGACAAGTATTAATAAATGTATTTGTAATGATATTCGTACAATGTAATTGTATAATTATCATATGTATATGAAAAAGTGTGCCAGTTTAATGTTACTTGTCAGTATTGTGGCCAAAAGTAAGAGCACCTAATCCTTTCAGTATGTATTAGTTAGTAAAATCATTTGTATTACTCTACTAAAAGTATAAGCTAGAAGTAGATATTTACATTTTGTTACATAATATCTTACTCCTAATTATTTTATAATTTTATTATTTAATCGTACAAATAACAAAAATGTGATTATACCATCGTGAAAATTGCCTTCGACAATACTTGTCACCATAACACCATAACCTTTATTAGATTTATGAGTTCATAAGCTTATATACACGTCACAAATGTTCAAATGCTGAACATCATTAAACGAACAGATCACTCGCCTGCTCGGCGAAGTCCTTATCTCAAATGGTGTAGTACTCCGGTGCAAAATCATTTGCAAGATTGCTAAGGAAGTGAAAATCAGAAGACGAGTTAGAATTGTCACCAGCAGTGGGTGCGGCGTGAGTTGCCTCGTAAAACTGCTGGAAGGAACCGTACCCATCTGCACATTCGCCTGCGCTGTATGCTTCTCCAGTCACAGGTCCTTGGGCACCAGTTGCACCATATGCTGGTCCCGTCGTTGAACCACTTTGCGGGCCTCCGTATGCGCTTGCATCGTAATATGCATTTTTTCCATACTCATTACCGTGAGCATTCTTCTGATTTTCACTACTATAGTATCCATGTGTGTGATCATGTCCACTCTCATGATAATGATAGCCGTAATGACTATTTGGGTAAGTCATGTGCTCTCCTGGATATGCTTGCGATTGATCATACCCCGGATGCCCATAAGCCACTTGCTCCTTTCCATATGCTGAGTAACCATAGTTTTGATAAATTTCGTGTGGATAAGCTTGCCTGGATCCATTAGCCGATCTCGTTGAGGGCGATCCATCTTGTTGTCTTGTATGTTGTTGGTTTCGAGCATACGCATGTTGATCGCTGCCCTGTATTGCTGGTCCATAAGCTTCATACGTTCTATTGCTTTGTTGATATTGCGTTAGTTTACCCACAAATTGCTTAGAATCCATTCGGAAGTCGGGATGGGGCACAAATTGGCTTGGAGGGGCATTGCCTCTGATAACGTATGGTGGCATAGCATTTGGTACTGCTTGTGTATGAGGTGGACCCGGAGGTGCATTCGGTGGCGAGGGCCGTGGATAATGACCGAGTGGACTTTGATGCAAGCTGGAAGGCGTGCCTGGGGTGGAGGATGGTGTGAGATTGACAGAAGAAAATTTGCTACCGTCTGGTAAACCAGAAACCACTACAAGTCCGTCTTTAGAGGACGACGGCGATACTTTACAACCGTTTGCGTCTAACGACGGCGAGCGTTTTCTTGATTCCTGTTTAATTCTTTTGGCTATGTTTCTGGGAGCTGCCACGATTGTATTTGTCGGAGGATGTTCATCTCTCGAGTCATCCTCCGCCAATTTGTCCAATGATGACGACGATGCAACACTTGATGCGCCGTCACTTGCAAAACTATTGTTGTTTGTGGCGCTTGGGGTATTATTATTTCTTGTGCGCGAAGAAAGTTCTGGCAAATCTTCAGTTGGCGAACATAGGGCGCCCGGTGGTAATTCGCAACCTTGGCAGCTCTTTTTGCCAGATAATGGTCCATCATCATCAAGGAACTTGTCTAGCCCAGTTTTGCTTTTACCGCCTTCCGAAGTAGTAGAATCCTTGTCGTCACCATCTTCACTTTTACTTAAAGTTTGTCTTTTGTGCTTCATGCGTCTGTTTTGAAACCACACCTTCACCTGCAAAGAAATTTAACGTTTGTTTTGTTTTACAGGTTTAACTTTTTAATTCATGTGTAAAATAAATACTTACAAAAAGTTGCATGTGAATAATACATGTAGGTACAAACCTGTCTCTCAGTGAGGTCGAGAGAGGCAGCTATTTCGATTCTCCGCGGTCGACACAAATATTTGTTGAAGTGGAACTCTTTCTCCAGCTCCAGCAATTGGGTATTTGTGTAAGCCGTTCGGAGTCTTCGTGGCAACCCATTTTCTGCAACAGAAAGAAATATAAATGAAACAAAAGAAGTGCATAGTTTCTATTCCTATTATAGCTTTTGCGTGTAGTGTAGCTTTGCTCACGAAGAAATTGGATTTTTGGAAATAAAAAAAGCAATAATTTTTTTATTGACCAAGAACGTGAATGTTAAGTTAGTCACCTTCCTACATTATATATACAGGTACCTAGGTATTAGCCGTATTAGGTATAGCTTGACGAGAGAGAGAGAGATATATATATATTTTGAATAAACTTTGTACATCATTTTCAAAAATAATATTATAAGCGTATTGAATACATCAGTTCCCTAGACAGTTCCGTTATGTACCTGGTAGTTATACTTTATATCATCGCGTTATTAAATGCTATGTTTGATGTTAATGTATATTATTCCTAGAAGCATTAAATAACAGGGTTGTGAGCGGCTCGCGGGTGCGCTTTCCTTTAATGTAATAACTTGATCGCATGTCAGAGTACCGCCCTTGACGCCATTGTGTCGAAACAGTTCTTTTTATTTTACCACAAATACGAATTGGAATTCGAAATTCAAATTACAAAAGGGCGGCGAATAATGGGGCGATCGCGTTCGCGTGACGATTTCGTGCTTGGGACTCGTGTGTGTTATCGTTAGGGTATTTTTGGTGACTCTTATCGGGTATGCAGTAAGTATTAAAATGTTTCGTAGAAACGCATGTTTTACTTGGTAAGATTGGGTGGTGCTTGATTGACGTGCCTCGTCAGTTTTCGCTTTTGCCATTGGACGGGGGCAGCTGTCAATCAAATCGCAACCACGACTACTAGTAATGCTTGGTTGCTCTAGACCGCCCATCGAAGCGTTTTAAACCAGAATGATGTAAAATTTTTACGAGAACAGATAATTTTGTTCGTGTAAGCAAATCTTAACTACCTACTTCATGAAACTTGCGGCGCTAAAATTTCTGCATAATATTATGTTTATCAAGATGACAATAATAATTTTCAGTTCACTGAACTTGAAACTCGATGGCTTTTGGTCAGCCCTCAGAATGAAAGATACTCGAGGACCCACGCCAGTAGGTACAATTCATAACAAAAGTGCTTTTAAGGTAGATATACTTACGCATTATGTTTTTTGAATATTTCACGTACCTACTAGATTGGATTTTTTAGAACCCAGTTTTGAAAAAATCTATGAAGAATAACGTACTAAGTACCTGCTGATGTACTCTACATATAATGTCCATGTTTATTGTATTAGGCATTAGTTACCTTCAACTAAGTTTCAATTGAATTATCTAAATATTATTCACTTAAATTTGTATATGTACCTAATGTAATCATAATAATCTACATAGGTACATATGTATATGGTATTTTAATTATTTTCAATATACAACATTTTTATATTTAAAAAAATGGATTACTCCTTGCACTTTCATACTCATTTTTGCTTCTATACAAGCTTGTACAAACGTATACGACAGTACTCGTATTATCGCTAGGTGGTGGTTTTTGCGTGTCATATTGGGCTCGATTATGCGAGCTCAAGTACCCCCGCGTATAATGCTCACATTATCACGATGTGTCGTTCTTTTGGTTCACTGGCATCACCAAATTTCTCTATTCGCAAGAGACAGTGAATTCTTTTATATGATCTTGTTCATCCAAAATCATTTAGTTATTGCTGTAAAGTTGACGCTGAATTTAACCGATTATTGAAGTAATTATTCGGGTAACCTGTCGTAAATACAGCTGGTCCAAAAATTACTATCACGTCACAGATATGTCAAAACCATTTTGTTTTTAGATCTAATATGTTTCTATTTGTGTAACTACTTCTAGTTACCTCGTAAGTGACCATTAATAAGATCATTTTTTATGTAATGGTGGAATCGGATAGAGTGCCTTTGTAATATTGTCTATTCATAGGGCAATTGACTAGAAGTCTTAAAGCTTTGTGTTAGTAAATATTGTTGTTGTAGGAACGCACAATATTCTTCCGTCTATACTTGTGATATATTTTAATGTTAAATCGAGAAGTGATAAAGGAAGATTCCCTTCTAAACGTAAGTAACTCTTTTTTACACTCTTTCAAATTTGTTCTTCCTTGTCCAACAAGGAGGTAATAAATGGTGTATAAGTGGTGTTGCCTCGTAATCCCCTACACTCGGACAACTCTTGGGATAGGCAGGGTCGAAGATTTACTGCGGATTAAGGGTCACTTACATTGTCAACAGTCCGCACTTAATTTGATAATATCGCCACCCCTGCGGCCATTGAATTATTACTGCTACTTATGCAGTTTTTACCTGAAATATTTTGTTATGTAAGGTACAATTAAATCTAATTTATTAGCTTTTTTATTTACTTGTAATTTTAAAACTACTCGTTAAAGTACTACCTATTTATATTATTACTAAAATAAATATTAAAGCAATGGAAAATCAATCAACAATATTTTGTAAGTATTAAATGTACCTACTATGTTATTTATTTTGTAAGTGTTAATATGTTTTCTTGCAAAACAACCTACTAGACTAATTTTGAGTTTCCATAGAACAAGAGGAGTGTGTTCACACTAGTAAACAATTTACGAAGGATACGTATGGAAAGGGTTCTGCAAGTTTAAATAATTAATCAACAGCCAGTAAAGGATTAATGCGGCGGGCAGTTGGTGGTTGGATGCCATTAGAGAGCCATTCGATGCCCCACTAAATGCTGTGGTCACATTATTCGTGGCAGCTCGACATATGGCCGAGGAGGGAGTTTTACACTTAGAAAATTTTAACTTGATCTTTTACTTTTGAATCAATTGGGCGTAGCGGCAATACCTACTGTCTTTTTATTTAGACTCCTCTTTATAAAATCATGCAATTTTATTTATTATTCATTCGTTTTGATAAGATTAGTTTGTTATATGAATATCGATTAAATACGCATCGGTAGAGCCATGTAGAGTCCATCGTCTATATAAGAATATTGTAAAGAACTAATTTAGAATGATGAGAATTGAATTAAATTTAAATCTCAAACTGAATAATTTCAGTTTTTTAAACAACATCAAGATGTGA
Organism: Aspitha aspitha aspitha; assembly: GCA_018246895.1. NCBI lineage: Eukaryota > Metazoa > Arthropoda > Insecta > Lepidoptera > Hesperiidae > Aspitha > Aspitha aspitha. The sequence goes on along the minus strand of DWGJ01000688.1, from coordinate 3,427 downwards.
CATATAAATTACACGAAAAGCTAGTGTAGCGGCGGCGGGTGGCGCGTGCCACACGCTGCCACCGTTTGATAAAGCACCAAACATTTATTTTGAATGTTGCACTGCAACAGAAAAGTAACCGAGGGAGGAAGTTGGGTAAGAAATATTACGTTATGAGGTGTGAAAGGCATAAATGTAAAAATTCAATATTTCAAAAGCCAAAAGTAAATTTTTCCGCAATTTCTCGTCGGTAACAATGTTGGGGGTGCTGAGAGCGGCCAACTGATAACGTGAATGTATGTTTACACACGACGCGATTACATGTGCGATTACGCATATTAGCAGAATTTTGTGCGAATTATTCTTTTCTGAAAAAAATTGTGCGTGTGAAATAGAAAATTATCCAGGTAGGCATAGGTTCGTAATAATTATGTTTTAATTTTTTCCCGAGAAATGAACTGTTTAACTAGCGCAAAACATTGCAATTCCAAATGTAAAATATCTTAATGCGAACGGGATTAATGAAATTTCCGCGTTGACGGAATCGAACCGGGGTCCTTTGGGACGGCCTGTCAAACTGTTCCCAACTTGCACCGTCTGTTGCGCGACAACTTTTAATAACCTTCTGTATCAGCTAAATGGATTTGGGACGGAACTGAAGCTGGAGCCACTCATTACCTTCCCACCCTTTTGACATTACCGAATTATAAAACAGGCAATAGCAATTCGGGGATTTGCCGTAAATCTGACCAATAAACTTATAGTAAGAATTGTATTTTATATACTTTACCTTTAATGTATTTAAAGTAGGTACCTATTAAAGCAGTGAATTTTACTTGTTGCTTTATTTAAGTCTTTTTGCCTAAGGTTTGTTATTACATAGTATGAAGCGAATTTATAGATACCCAAAATATTAGAATACGAGTACTACTATACCCTGTCGCCCCTATCTCCCGATGTGGAAGTCCAAAAGATTTTTGATAACTGTATTTGAAATGTTCATATTCCTTTTCACTGTATCTTCGTGTTTGTTGTATGTTCGTAAAAGAAAGTCACAGGAATATTCCTCCCCGCTCGGAATGTAATTGAACCGTCTTAGATCTGTCTCTCGGTAATCCACGCTTATAATTGATGCGACAATGTCAAATAGGCCCCGATACGCCTAATCGGAAAAATACAAATCCCGTAGCAACATGATCGATTGTTACTGTCAAGTCTAAATATACAAACAAGTCACTTAGTAGGTACCTATTGCGATCGGTTGGAGATTGTGATTTGTGTCACTTTTAAAATTGGCATATTGAAATTAATCTGATTAATTAATTAAACAAAGGTATCTACAGTATAGATATTTTTTTATTACAATTTATGTATTGTAGAGTGTTTGGAGTGCGTAGAAGTATTTTAATAATTTCAATTTATTTTTAGCATTAATAAAGTGAAATAATTAAGTTTTATCATTGAGACATTTTTATTATACTCTTTATATTAGTTTCACCTGTATGTACCTATACCTATATGAACTAAGTGTTCTATTATCTTTAGATACTGTATGTAATTAAGATTAATAATAATAGGTATGCAAGGTAAAATTCACACAGTACGTTACTGTGTAAATTTCACGAGAAGGTACATTTATATTCTTGCCTCTTTATGTCTAGGCGTATCTACATATTTGGTTCCAATCATGTTATGATCTTAGTTATTAACTCATAAAATAAGCTTCATTATATATAATCTTTCAGAGTCTGAATCCTGTGTAAATTGTCGACGCAACGAATGCACATATTTTTACGGTCTTCGTTAACTGCGACCTTTACTATCTTTATTAGGGCGACGATAATAAAGAGACTCTTGGAATATGCAAAGCGCTTAAGACTGGTGGTATTTAATTGCCCTTGAAAGGGGCGACAAAAAATAAACGGCCGATATAAATAACGGTGCACTTTTCATAATCGCAATTGTCGCCGGGAGAATATTTAGTGCGCAGTAAAAGCGTCCCGATTGTGATCCCGGGGGATACTGGGGAAGGTTAATAGTTGCGGGCGAAGTGCTGCAGGACCGATGCAGGATGCGGTCACACATTTTCAATTTTCAATGGAAAATTAACGGTTAGGTGTTGTAACGCGTAGCTATTTAATTAAAAACTACATATATACGTCAATATAAAACTACAGACGTATGTAATATTCTGTAGTCATTATACGAGTGCAGGATATTTTCATCAGAAAATTTAAATTTGGTAACGCGAGATAAAAATATTGAATGATGTTTCGTTTCGTCGAATACCTAGATGTTAAAAAAAAAGTAATAGTAATATATATTTATATTAGTATGTCATCAATGTGGAGAGAAATGAATGAAAACCTACAGGTTGATGCTCTACCTAATTTTTTGAGCACAAAATCTAGAGCGTTTTATTCAATCTTAATCTAAAACCACTTCTGTAAGGTTTTTAAAATCACAAAGAAGTAAGAAAGGTATGGCATCGGGGAATAAATTTTATTTATCAAATAAAAAGGATGGCGGGCTCGTTTTTCACCGCGTCGGGGACATTATCGCTTCTTTTAATTATCATTCCGCCGATATTCGCGACTCACTCTCACTACGCCTCACTGCTTTTTATTACGTTATCTACGTATCTACTTAAAATTAATACAATATGTTTACGGTGTGGTATTGATCGATAAAAATAACACTACAAGGTATGGTAAGGTAAGATATAAGGTAGGATAAGATATCCGTAGGCAGGTATATCTGAAAGTGTAGGTAGTGTATAAAAATCTGAGTACTTCTACAATAGAATAGGTACTAAATATCATAAACAAAACTTACAAAACAAACTTGAAATGTAACATTTGTTTTCGGTTGATTTTTAACCTGTGGAAGTAAAATAATTTCAACTATATTTATTTGGTGGCTAGGAGACTACAATAATCAAGTAAAAATTCTGCTACCACTACTTATTCCCGAGCTAGAAACATAAATTTGAAGTTGAGATTTGGTTAAATGTAATTATGTGTATAAAACGGCAAACATTTTAATTCCGTGGCAGTAGGGCGGTACGCCCTAGCCGTGGTCGGTAGGAAATGAAGGAAAAAAGCAACGGAAGCTGGCCCCCTCCTTCCTCCCGGCCCGGCTTGTGGCTTTTTAAATGGAAATTTATTGTTGAACACTTCGTCAATGTGTTTAAGAAAGCGTCTTTAAGAATTTTTACTTAATTTGCCTCTTGCGCTGTTATCCATTTTTAATGTTACGTAGTTGTGATAAGTAAGTTCCAAACAAACGAAAAACCCTTTTTTAATCGGAGTCTGCATATTAAACACCTTTGTTAACACACTTTGTTAAACACCTTAGGTATACTTATAACATTTTACGTAAAGTTACCTTTTCAACGCACAATGTAGGTACTAATTAAGTTGTAATTTATATCCTACATTTTTCCAAT
>DWGJ01000687.1:0-26471 GCA_018246895.1 Aspitha aspitha aspitha | reverse complement strand
CGAATCAAAAATCATGAAAATTGGTAAGCAGATCTCGAGTTATAAGTGTTGTAACAAACCCGACTTTCTTTTATATATATAGATTATGTTGTCTATGTTTCGTTGATTTACTTTACATGAGATATTTTATTGCCATCTTATACAAGCTGCTGATGAGGCAAATAGCGTCCTACTCAACAGTTTTAATGGAAGTTAGTCGTAAATTCGTTACGGTTTATATAACTAGATTCTAAGAAAAACGCTTAATGGAGAGTAAAGTTTAATTAAAATAATATCTTTCCTTATGTACAAACGAATTAAGCGGTACAATTTTCCAAATAGAACATATTTTAAATAATATTTCACGAAACAAAAGATTTATTAAAATAAGCGATACTTATATCTAATACGTGCAAACGAAATGTATTTAAACATTTAAAAATATTTTTATTATACCTTTAATGTAACAAATGGAAACATAAGTGCGAATACAGAAACAGTAATAATGAAGTTGCAATTATATTAACCGGATACCGAGTATAACATTGATAATGGACAGACTGCACCGTGAATAAGCACCCGAGTCCAATGTTGAAAGTAAAGCGGAAATAAAACCAGTATTAATTTAATCGAAACTCCTCTTCATTAGTTGCATTCGTGCGGTCGAGTGAGCAAACAAATAAAAATGTTTGATCTCGCCGGTTATGCAATTGGAACGATATTCGAATCACTACAATCGGGCGATACCGACGGCCGCTCTGTCGGTTATCGTTTTGTTGTGAGTTGCTAATACTCTCCATTTATATTTATAGAAAAACGTCAGAACCGTTCATCGCTCGCATATTTGAACTTTCCGCTTTTAAAATATCGATAACGTCAACGCATGGTCGGATTGCTTTTTATCTGATCCTGAAGCAGTTCTAAATCCGCGTTGAATTAGATATATTTTTGTGCCAACAACAGACAATCGAGAAACGAGACAAAGCGAACTTTGTTGCAATGTATTTGGAAAGAGAAAAAGTCGAACAAGAGAAAAAGTTCGACACCTGTACGGTTTTTTTTGTTTCCACATCATTGGAATAGGTTTTTGAGCTCTTAGCGGAAGGTATTTAGTCCGTAAGCGTAAAATTGCGTGAATTTTAATTGTTTTACGGTTTGTCCGACAAAACTCTGGTCGCTATCGTTCGATCTCGTAATGAAACGCGATGTAATTGATAAGAAGTTTTACAAATTTAACCAAATATTTATTTTTTTACAAACTACAACGTGACATTATCTTTGATTTCTAAAACTGTCGACTGTTTCAGCGTATAATTAACGTATTTGAAGCTCAGTTAAACGCTTTTACATTTGTATGCCTTAAATAAAACAAGGCTAATTGAAAAATATTAAAAACCAATAGGACATTTGAAGTACACTGCATATAGTGAAATATTTGTAGTACTGATCGGTGCTTAACATGTATATGTATATGCTTAACATAACGAGGAAAGAAACGAACCGAAAAGAAAAATGACTGCGAGTCAGCAAATGCAAACGTAGTACTATAAAATATTTGCACTGGAAGCGATTCGCAAAACTAATAAGCCGTTGAAGATACCGGCGGAGACACGTAGGTAGGTGCGGTACTCGAGTCGAGTGGCCTGCCGCGTTCGTTAGCTACCACGTGATGGAGGAGTCCCACTCTTCGCCTCTTTTCATTAGGAAGTAATTCAGAGTGCCGGGCACTCTTCCGCTTCATTCCTCCACGTTTGTGAGGAGGAGAGTGCTCGTGGCCTCACTGAATCAGGTAAGGCTTTTGTGACAAGATTAAAGAGAACATGGTACCTCGGCGCCCGGACGTATGTATTCTCCGTGTTCTAAATTTGGAATTAGAACTCAGGTTGTCGCGTGAGAGATTGCACTGCTGTTTTCGGGACCACTTGTTGTAAATACATTTTAACTGTTATAAATCTACAATTATAAGATAGATTTCTAATAATCTAGACATCTTATACAAAACAATAAGTATCGTGTTGTAATTATTAGTAAATTCGTGTAATTAAAATACCTTTTAAGTTATAAGTTGTAAAAAGGAATTATAAACGTGTGTAACTTTACAATTTTCTTTCATTTCAAGCACACAACAGAACGGATGTGCTATTATATTTTCATTCCAAGCCAACGAGTAAAATATTATTGTATTGGCACGAAAAGTATAACAGTTATATCTAGTTATCGACAACGGTATCACGTACAATTTTAAAATATCTTCCGAGATGACGTGCTCAGAGACGTATAGAATTTTCCAAGACGGGATGTACCTTCGTCTCAGCTAGCATCCTGCGCCAAAAATTATTACGGAACGTCACTTTAGAGAAATTACTCGTTCGTCCGTTGAAATGGCGCGTGAGAACAATTTAGTAATGCGTTTCTATTTATTTCTATAACACAAGCGAGCAAAGAAAACCTTTAAGTGTTATTAAAAATATAATTCAACATACGCGTTGCTAAGTTTTACGACCAGATATAAAATTCGCAACTAAACAGATTCTAGATGAAGCAATGTTTAATGTAGGTACACGTATGTATATCATTTGAATGTATGCACATTTATTTTCCTAGAAATTAGTAGTTTAAAGTTTCTTGTTAACATTGAAAATTACACATGCAAAGTAAAAGTCTCTAGTTAGTTTGTCTTAAATAAATAAAAAATATAATAATTCAGCTTATAATAATTATATTTTAATAACGCAATGACATAGTTTTTTCAGTTATGCATTACTTTGCGGTTATTGTAATGTAATAGGTTTATTCATTCTACGCTCCAGAGCATACGTAGTTCCGATATTAGATTTTAACATTAATTAAGATAATGACCAAACCGATTAATGTTGTTGCTCGAAAATTAAATATTGATACCACAAATATGATTTATGATATTATTGATGTAATCGAATTTCATGAAATATTAATGAAAACACAGCGTAACAATTAGCATTTGGTTATTGATTAGTGATTAGAAATTAGAAGCAATGATTGTTCATTTGAATGCCAATATTAAAATAAGTTTATTTCAGGGATCTTTATTATGTGAACAAACGAACAAACTTACAAGTTACCCACTTGCTCATTACAAGGCCCGGGGGAACCAAAAAACGTAAACGGTGCTTCAAGTTGACCCTTGTGCCTAGACGAGGCCTATTAAATAAGGTCGGTCCACTTAAAATGGCCCTTGAGATCGAAAACCCTATTTACAGGACACTCTTGGAATAAGCGATAAAAATAATAATTATCCTTATTGTCCTATTCGAATTAACCTTGTTACTCCGGCTAAGAGCCGGGTGGATTCACTAGTAGTAGGGTGGATTCACTAGTAGTAGGGTGGATTCACGCAGTTTTTGTCCTACTTAGGATTAAATATCATTTAACATATCTTAGTTTGAGATTACCTATTGAGATGTAAACGATATAAAGTATTTCATAGTGTTCCGAGTTAAGTTATGCGTAAAACTAATGTTACTTAGGAAACTCTGGTTTGTGACAGAAATAACTCTGATACGACCTTAACAGATCTTACCGAATGGAATATGATAAAAACATAATTTAATTGTTGATTGTAACAGTTAGTTTAGCAATATAAAAAGTGAAAGTTCAAAAATGGTCAATGTTCGCACCCTTAGTCCTAGCGGTTTCGTGGCAATACGTTTTTAAACACACGTCTGATCTATAACAATCGTAAACTGACCTAATAATAGGAGATTACATACAACTAGCAAGGAGGTATTTACGCAAAAAGCATATCGGTCGGATCAATCTGCGTTTATCGTCGGACGAGATCAGTAGCGCGTGTGTAAGGCACGTACCGCGCGCACTATCACGCTCGGCGATCGCGCAGCAAACGATATTAGTACCATTCGTCTTTGTCGTACCGTTTTCTAATTTGAATAATCGTAGGTGAGAATGCGGAGTGATTTGCCGCAACGTACGGAACCTCCAAGACCGAGCTATAAGCGGCTACACATACATCTCACAGATTGCCGTAAGCTGCTTCCGCTATCCGGAACGGCGAACGTTTCGCAAATCTCCACCAACAAAACGAAACTCACATAACTAAGTAATACAAAAGAACAAGGAAAAATAAACGCGAAGTGAGAATTTTCTCATTACACCACAAATCAACTGTTAAAACAAATATTTAAAAAGAGAAAGGAATTCGCAGACTACAAAATGCCCCTCATCCCTGGCTACTGGGAAACGTGAAATCCGATTTAATTTATTTTTATCGTGGGGCTTTATAATTTCATTTTCGCACTTTCCATTTCGAGAGAACGCCGGCGCCGCGGACTGCGCTCTATCCGAATGAGATCTCTACGAAATCAGGTACAAAAGAACGATAATGAACGCTCACTGCTTGCTACGTAATCTAAATTATTATACGAGTCGAAATTCTTACTTGGCAGCGAAAGAAATCTACTTTATCTCGGGCAACGGGAGATGTTTAATAAAATTAAAACGTCTGAGTCTGAGAAGGGCCTCTTTCGATGTTTACGATGGCTCTGTAACAGTATTTCGATTCTAATTTTCTCTCGTCGTCTCTCGACGAATGACGCTTTAATCGCCTGCGACTGTCAGTACATTTCATATATTATGTTGAACGTTTTCGATATTTTGATGCGAATGAGTGAAGGGGGCTTACGAGTGTGCGTTTCATTAAAATTTTGATACCTTGACAATGCACGTTTCTACGATTCATTTTAGTGTTTCATCTATTATGCTATTATTTCTTTTGAAGTTGAATTTTCAAAACACAACAAAACACGGCAGAGAAGGGTTCATCGAATCCGCGACGTTTTGCATCGATTCCTTTCATCTGTTTGCCCTCACTCATTTTTCGATTTCCTTTCCCCCACCAACCTGACCACTGACTTATAACAACTCCATAACTTGTTCAATACAACTTTTATCAAAACGAAGAGAGTAAGTATATAAAGTCTACTGAAAAAATTCAAGGGAGTAAGTATTTTGTAACGTTTTCGAGAATAGCGGGATTGTCGCATTATCTTTCATTATTGTCTTTTGCTATTTCATTTCGCTTCTTCATCGTAGTCGGGGTCTACAGATAAGTGTCTTCTTATCATAAAGATCATCTGAGATTATATTAAAGCTAGTGCTCTAAAACATCCTGAACAGAGGAGACGTCTCGAAACAACCGTTCCTGTAATCAGGAATTGTCACACCAGTGAACTGAGCCGTAATTAAGCAAATGCAGCATGTAACGCGAGTCGGCGGTAGCTCGGCCCGCGACGAGCCGGGTTGCTCCGCCGCCGTATTGTTCCCCGTAATGATTATATAACTGTACTTTTACTACACAATTAAAATTTAACCGTTCCTAAAATTATACCGAAGATTGTGCAGTCCTATTTCATTTCAACGAAGCGAACGAACTCTCCAAAATGATGTTTATTAAATTGGAAAGTAGATATAATATAATATAAACTGGGTAGCCGGGTATCTAGTAGTTCAAAGACGTCTTCGTATTACCTAGGTAAAATATTAAGTCATTAGCAGATGAAACTTGATGTGGAATAGAGTGAATTATTGTCAAGGCATCTTGATGTGAAAGTAACACTTGTAAGTGAAGCGCTGATTTCAACGGAAAGATTGAAAATTTCTTGGGTACTAGGGCTCTCTGAGTTTATAAGACAGTCTAATCGAAATATTAGACAAAGCCAGAGACGTTTATTTGCACAAATATTTAAAGGTTTTAAAGAATGATTAGTTCAATCCATTTTTTGTCTTTTACGGCGTATAAATTTAAGAAATGCAATTATATCGATTTATTATTACTTAATTATTAAACTAAGTTGATTTAAGTTATATTTAAGCAGGATATTTAAAATCAACACAAAAAGGTCTGTTTAGTATTCAATATTGCACATATTATATCAAAATTTTTACATTCGGAGTTAACATCGGCTTTAGTGCAATGGAGACCAAGAGGAAAAAAGCCGGAGGAAAAAGAACTCGCGGCTGTTTTCTAGGCAATTGTTTTTGTGCCAAAGAGTGATAACCATTTTTAAGTTCGTTCTTCTAGGGTATAGACTAGTAGACTTTTTGATCAAGTATTTTTTAACTCCTTTATTTAATTTAAAGTCTGCGTAATTTGCTAAAGTTTTTATTGAGTTCGGTATATATTTTAGATCCCATGAATCATACACTACGTCGACAAGTTTTTGTGTTTGAAGGTATTGGCACGTAGGTTATTTTTATTTGGTTTTGAGTTTAGAGTTGCATAGTTTGCAACGTCCCTTTTCACCATAGCAGCAATTTCATAAATGTATAGAGAAGGGAGAATACGTAATTTTAAACTTTGGAAATGCTCATTACACGTATCGGTAACTTACACACGGAGCGCGTAATTTATAACGCTTTTGCAAGAAGTTGGATTTTTATTAATGAATATAGCACTATCATCGGTGAATATAGCAGTACCATTGGTTGTTTGATAGATTTAGGGAAATGATTTATGGAGATTAGGAAAAGCAGAGGTCCTAAACTACCTTGTGGTACTCCGCAAAACATTTATCTAGGCGTATTTTCCTTGGTACGTATTTTCCGATAAGTATTTTCCTTCTATTTTTGTTGAATTATTTATATTATTTGCTATATTAATACTTTGGAATTCTAACTTAAATAAGATTTCATATTCTTATCAAACAGGAAGTTTGTCGAAGGAGCGTGTCGAATCAAAATCTGCACTGGAAACTTTTCTCGACAATCTTTTGCAATTGCAGGGGGCCGCCGGTAAAAAACTGAAATGAACTTATCGCTTAAACTAATTTCATTCCCAACTTAGAATAGTCATTTCGTGTTGCACAGTTTTTACCTAAGCGACTTGCTCACAGTTTAAAAATCAATTTCTAAGAACTTATGTAGTCTGAGGGCAAGTTGTGAGGTGTTTACTTCGTCCCGGTGGCGTCTGCAGTGAAATGTGGAATGAAAACTTAAACGAGAAATTTCCATTTTAAAAATAAACCAGACAAAAAAATATTCGCTATTAAATTTGCCGATAAAGTCAAGTTTCGACGGTTTCAAGAAAAATGTATTAATGTCGTCGCGATAGTATTTCATTTCCTTTGAATGGCACAAACACTTTTCCTTTTAAGAAGGTCTATTCTTTTGCCGTCTTTGTTAGTAATTGATATTTACGAGTCTATTTTAAGGGAAATATCTGAAGAGCGACTAATGGAATGAAGTTCTTTCGAGTGTAATTGGAATAAATTGTTCCGAACACAGTAATGATACAGTTGAAGACGTTAGTGTTCTTTGGAGAGGGAAAAACTATTAAACGTGACTAAGTAGGTTTGCGACAGAGAGAACGGAGTGGCCCTTGTCCTTCAAGTGCGCAATTAGTCCAGTTTTTGCTGCACTCGGATATTTTGACTAATGATTGGAAGCGGAGCGCCAGCTATGGTTGTTTACGTTTACAACTAACGCTGATTTATCGATACGCCACGTTCGACAAATCACCTTATTACGCGTTCATATCTCCGTCGTTTATTAACACCAGCTCATTTAGCTTTATTAACATTATCATAATCCTGTTATCATTTAACTGTTGGTCACTAGTTTTTTCCTCTCGTAACGTGAATGTGTTTTCCTTCATCACTCTGATAAACAATATTTAAATTTAAAACGACATTTGGAGTGAGCGGTTAAAATCTAATCAAATCTGAAATGAATTTGTAAATAGGTAAATACTAAATTATAACAACGATTTTGAGGGAAAAAAAATCTTGAATTCCATTAATTATCGTGATAGTCGTAATTGAGATTAAAATGTACGTATATTAAAATAAAATATTGCTAGGATGCGTTCATAACATGCAAATGTGTGGGCGGGACAAGAAACTTGGCAGCGAGCGAGCGGTCGCGCGATTCTGCAAATCTGCACACTACGCTTATCAGCTCTGATTCATACTTATGTCGTACACAACGACAAAACACTCGCGTACACACACCGTAAGAGTGGCAATATTACTTAGTAAATGCGCCACCACGGCTCATTTTATTTTGTGGATAAGGACGCTCGTATGGCCCAGGGATTCAACGACGCTTTGTCGGGGGGAAAAGAATGGATCGTGATGAGAAATGTGCCGGAATAATTTATCTTTGGGTTAGTTTAGAGAACGAAGCTTGTCTCCGACAGAACCGCGCGGACGACGGCTTATTTCTAATTCAGGGACGCGTTTTCGAAGGGAAGATAAAGCGCTGCGTGTGAATAACTGAATACAAACGATGAGTCGCAAACTTGTACAGCGCCGGCCGGAACGATGGCGCCGTCGCTAATCCGAACGATATCTACCTGCAACGAAGAACAGGGAAACGGAAACGGTGTAGCGACGACAACAATTTTTTACTTGTAGGTCGTTACAAAAATACAGATAACGGCGCACGTGCCGTTTATGGCTGAAGATGTCGAGGGAGACGCGAGTACAAAGCAGCCGAGATTTATTGGCGCGCCGTAAACGTACGAAGGAGGAAGTTTGTACACTTGAGCCCGACAAATCGCAATATTTAACGTTCAACTATTTCCATCAATTTGTTCTATGAAGGAAGGGAAAACTTAAATTGGAGCGATTAAAGCGCGCACCCTTCGGTGATTGATTTCTGAGAGGAGACGCTGCCCACCGCTTCGGGGCATTGTATCCCCTAGATTTATTTCTGTTTCCTCGTTTTTATTGCGTACTCAGATCTTATAACGAAATAGTTACGGCTGTTAAAAGGTTTTATTGGTTAACCTTCGGCGTGTGCGGTCATAAAATAGATTCGTAACCAAAGAATCGTACGCGTTTCACTAGATTTATAACTGAATCACGTGAAAAAGAAACAAAATTTGCCCTACAGCAGGATATAAAATTGGAGCTGTAGCATGAATTTATAGGGAAATTGTGGAAATCTCGGATAATAAAATACATTCTATTGAATATTATATGAAAAGAGTTTTACGGATCTCATTCAGTTTTCTATAGGTATACGTTTTTGTGAGGTAACGTGTTTTTAACGTCGAGTTCAACGCGACATTAGAAATCATAGCCTTGGCATGAAAGGAATGCGGCACTAACAAGATTAAATTCACAGAGATTGTTTTAGGACACCAATTAAAATTGTAAATAAAGCAATGATCAGATCTAAAGTGGCGTGGGGTCCCCGCGAATCTACGAGCAAACTCATTTAATTTACCGTTCACGCTGAGTACCCGTTGAAACTTTACGCATTTAATAAACTCACTAGACGAATTAAAATTCCGTAGGCTTAGCAACAATCGCGTCAGAATGCCGCTATCTTTTTCGTTTGGTTTATTAATAAGGGGCATGTCTTGGTCGTCTATTTAATGACTAAAGTAATGACGGCACACCTCAGCTAATCATAGTAAACAAGTTTACGTCGGTCAATGGATGGCGACGAGTTCCGGTGTCGCGGCTCCCGATTTAAATATGCAAATCATTTCTGAGTGTGCATCGTCGGAGTTCGGTTGCAGGTTGTTTAGCATAAGCAAATCGGCGCTCCGTTGTTCGTGAGCTCCCACCAACTACGACTGAGTGTTAGACGAGAGCAAATAAATAATCTCGCAGTTACGCTCCTTCCACGAGGACTGATCGTAAATCAGTGCGAGACGAAATTTCCGTTTAATGCGAATGTAAAATTTAGAGAACAATGCCGCTACATAGTTTCGCGGGGATCTCTTTAACAAAGTTATGCGTTCTGTTGTTTAAATGAGCTTTATCTGCGATTGTGGAGCGGGGTTCGGCAAAGGTTGTGTTGTTTGAGCAGTATCTTATGCGATAACTTGTAGGTATGTTCCTAGAAATATTTAACTTTAGTAGCTATGCGAATCCTAATTGTCCTTATATATTATTAGTATTCTATTTACCCCGACAACAGAGTATTTGTGCGTATCCATTTGCATTGTTTATAAAGTTTTATTACAGAACGATAGAGAGTTACACGTACATTGAAAAACGGGCTTATTTTATTTTTATACAAAACGAATCTCCATTATTATCGCGCAGTACTAACGGCAATAATCTCGGAGTAATATAATTTTAGTACCCAATTTAATTAACGTGGTACTTGTAAATCCAATTACAATCGAAGCGGGTTTATCGTATATTTCAGTAAATAAACACAGTTAAGATCGCGGCATAACGTTGAACAACGATAATAATAACGTTTTCAACGCTCCTTTAGTTCGTTTGGTAGTTATCAGGCAGAGCTTTATCAGTAATTGAACACGAACTATTACATTTGAATCCGGGATTATATTCAGAAGTTTCGCCCGTGACCCTTCTCGCGGCATTATGGTGTTATAATCCGAATGAAACTACCACCTTTATTTATGTTGTCCGCTAACTAGTTCTGATTGTATTATGTAAATCGATTTGCTGGAGCTATTGGGCCGGGAAGGTCGAGCCTTCAATTGCTTTGCACTTTGTCTTTCTTTAGTTGTATACAGTACTGTATATGCGAATAGGGATTGTTGTTTTGAACTAGTAACAATAAACTAGTAATATTTTCTATCCATGTTTCCATTTACTTGGTCGGCTCTTTAAATGCAGCGTCATTAGGATGTTTAGTCCTGTCTCATAGATGTCTCGTATAATTTTTTTATTTAGTAATTTTTTTTACTAGAGTCATCCACGTAAGTTTATATCTTCCGCGCTCTGTACGCTTCTCACTCATTTTCTTTCTTGTCATTTGATCAGATTGTTGTCTTATGATCTAAGAATGAGATTTTCCAACAACTTATCTGGTCATACTCTATAGCTGTCACGTATTTACCTATTCGAATTTCAGTGCGTGAAAGTAAGAGTAAATTTTTAAATCAGTTTAAATTATTAGCATTGAAATTTTATAATCAGTATTAAAAAGATTCTGTGACATTTGCGAGCGAGACCCTTGCCCAGGAGTGGGATAACAAAACAGTTGCAACTAATGTAACAAGATTTTATAACGTCTACAACAAATTGCCTACTTAATTAAATACTCCACAGAAGAAACTTTGCGAGCAATGTTCCTCGATAAAAGTTTACCTCAATATCCTCTTATATTTAATATCAAATATTAACAAGAGGCGAGTGTCCCGGCAAGAACACTCATTAACCGGCGTTGGCAGTTAAAGATGTTTCTGACAGTAACCGAGAGTCCATTAAAGTTAAAGGAAGCCTCGCCGCAGACGAGTGTAAATAATAACTGAGTGGTTTCAACATCTCTATAAAGACGCTATGTTTTTCAGCTAGCAAGCGAAGGACTCGTTTTATATCAAGCGAGTAACGGCTACAATGAATGAACAAATTGGCAGAATATTTCAAATCTAATGACGTAATATTACAAGAAATGAGATGTCATTTTTATGTGTGTCACTATATTGAACTAAACGAAAAATACAATGTCGTGTTATCATCAATATGTGAATTAATAACATGTAACGTGATTTATTCATTCATTTTTATGCTATTATATGAATTGCGACAAATTAGAGTTTTTTTATAATACACCAATTCAAGTAAAGGTAAAAATAACTAGAAATCCGTTTAATGTACAATTTCGTACATCCATCATGATTGTGTTAAACGTATGGATAATCCCATGTGAATTAATGGATACAAAATTTTATTATACGTAATATAGTATGAAACTTTTGCTTTACGTTAATATCCTCACAGGCACCAAGAACTTGTTACAGGATCCACTTAATCCACTTCAGAGATTTATATCACGCCGCGTAGGTAACGCAGTGCGGGTACATTCTACGGTGCTCCGGTTCTACGTAGCTACGGTTCGTAGCTCGTACATACCCATATTCGCCAAGCCATGTCGTACAATGAGAACGTTTTAAACCAACGAAATGTGGGACACGCCGGTTTTTAGACTGTTATTTAAGACACCCGGTAAGAAATGTAACTTCACCTGTCTATTTAAAATAAAATATAATACTGTAAAGGAAACTTAAGACCCTATTTGGTGTAAAATTTAAAATTAGAACTTTGTTTCGTAGCATGTTCAAACTAGTTTTTAACTTATAAAGCTGTTGAATTAGGTAATGAATGCGGTGTTGAAGCATGTTTTTCTTGTCGAAAACGAATTGACACCGCGTTTAAACTACGTGTGTGATATTATGGAAAAATATCGAATGCCAGTATTTGTTATCATCACTAATCGACGGCGAAATCCTTGACCCAGCTATCTAAATTACTGAAAGGTAATATAATGTTAAAAAAATCATTAATCTACAACTGAATTTAAAAGCTATAAATATAATTTTATTGCCAACCTGTAAATGCTATTTCTTAGCAATCGTTTATTATTTGATTTGAACACTTAGAAATCGACAAAACATTCCACGATTGTGTTACAAGGACTTAATACACAAGATGGAATACGTAAATAAAATGAAGGCTTATTCGACATGACTCTACACAGTAGTACACTGCTCGTTGTATGGGTATTGTATTCTAAGAACGAGTAAGCAAATAAAGTTATATGACAGGCGTATCACCTGCTACGTAGCGCGCGATTCTCACGCGTTCTAACGTTTTCACTTTGCTACATAATACTGGTAAACGGTAATTTGCTTTTGTTCTTATTGTACGCAGCCATTTCGGTTTCCAAGCTTCCTGTAAATGCAGATAATCTCCGCTTAGTTCGTTGTATCCTTGCACATTTAAAACAATGAGTTTGTAGATCCGATTCCACTTACTTACTCGTGATATATGTATGTCATACGTATCTGTTTCGTAACAAATTTTAAGAAGCTCACTGAAACAGTTATAATCAGCTAAGACACAACCGTTCGCTTATATTAAATACAGACAAAGCATTTTTATTAACGTTCCATGTAACGAGTATTACTAAAATCTCGTGCTTATTTATCGCCGACACTTTCACTTAAAATAGGCCGCGTATTAATCAAGTCATAATTACCAGAATATTATTAATTACGCGGCAGCCGTCGTAATCGAATGCAGACGTTGAGCGTGTAATCAAAGTTTACTAATTTTCAAAGATTAGATGGTACGTATCGATTAAATACATAACACTCGAACGAAACTTCTGGTTGGTTAATCAACAAGGAGGAAAGATAAAACCGAAAGTTTAACCGTAATTCACGTTATGATTACAGGGTGGCCTCCGTAGGCATCAAAGTTGTCGAAATGAGCGATGTTGAAAGCAAGCGTGAAATCATTAAGGCAGGAGATAATACGGTGGAGCTAATGAACCGGCGTGTCCTACGCCTCTACTCAGATAACTCGCGCCCCTCTCCCTTCCTCAATTATCTCAGTATATATCTTAAGGCTAATTTTCTCTTGAGCGTGTAGTTGACACAAGCACGTTATTTAGTACCGGAACGAATGGAACTGTATATATTTCTAATGTAATCGCCGAGGGTATTACGAGTATTGTATTTATCTTTTAATAAACGTTTCATTTTGTTATTTCTATTAACTTGTATTGAGAATTATAACCTGTTTGTTTCCGTTATATGATAACATGACATTGATTGTTGAAAATATGTAAAGTTTATTCATTTATAATTAACATTGCATTTGCAGCATTAATTTTAGTTGATAAAGATACCTAAACAAAATTTTATGCACATAGCAACGAGTTTTCACAACTTAAATCTCAGTTGTTAGTCACGTTGCACGATCAGCAGAAATTTATGCGACTCATAGTTGAATTCGAGCTGGAGTAGTGTAAGTTCAACGGAGGATTCGAGAATAGTTGGTAGAATATATGCTTGCAGATGAGTCCCACGGCGTCGCCTTCCGTCTCCATACTTAGTTGGATTATATTCGCATCATTAATCGACGAGATTGCGATCCGTGGCCGACCCTCCTTCGTAGCCGTTCCAGAATCTTCAATTAGAAACCACTCCAGAAGGGAGTTCCAATTTCAAAACTATAGATCATATCGCATCGCTATCTTATGATAGCTTATATACACTATCACGATTATCTGTTCAAGTCAAAGCTATTAATATACATATTTTTAATTTTCCAACTGTGAAAATAATTTAAAACAAATATATTCAAAGTATAAGCGTCTAATCTCTCATATGTATGACGGTGAATCTAATTATTTGCATCATTATTACTTTTATATCTGAAGATTTTTTTTTTAGATTATTTGAAAAAATAATTTTTGTTATTATTGAAAAGGGCTCTTCAACAAAGTAGGTACATCGATCAGCATTAACATATGATGCATTTTATGCAAAGTTAAAAGACTGGCATCAAAAATATAAGCAGCGTTTCAATATTGGGACATTGGGATGAGAGATGGACGTTCTTGTGGAGACGTCAGCGATCAATCAGCCGTGTGACTAATACCATCTATCAATACGTCACGGTGACGGCCCACGCCAGATGGCAACACTGCTGCTCGAATATTAAATATCAATTTTCAACCAGCTACTTCTATTTTATAACGAATTAATATTTCGCTGATGACTTTTTCCGCAGGGCGCAATTCGTTTCAAATTTTTTAGAACGTTTTCTTGGAACAATCTACCAGCGAAATTTTGGTTTAATTTGCATGTAAATATTTATATCCATTTTATAGTTCGCAATTGTACAAAAGTGTGTTCTTTTTAAGTTTTTATTATAATTTAATCACATACCTATGTTATCGTTAATAGAAGGAAAAATCGCTGTGTACAAAAAATAATGTTACGCCTTTATATATATTTAATAGGGCAGCAAAGTAACGAGTTAATCGGGAGTGATAGCGGGCACGCGTAGATATCAAAATTGGACACTTTTATGACATCAGACACTCCGCGCTAAATGCGGCGGCTTAAAAAGGGTTGATGGCGAATAACCTTGTCACCTGAAAAGCTTGGGATATAACGGTACCTTCATCAGCGCCGGACGTTCATTGATAATTAATGGGTGGTGCCAGTGTAACGAAAACAAACGACGGGTGGTACTCGCACGATAACGATTAATATCTTCGCGCGGCAAAAACAAACCTACGCTCGTAGCCGCGTGATAAATCATATCTCCGAGGCGCAAAAATAAATGAAGCTGATGATAAATGGCGACGAATTCGCGGAGTGCCATCCTCGATTGAGTCTAGCTCAACATTAAGCCCTTCGAAGATGTAGGTACGTATATTCGTTAAACTTGCAGCTTGTTACATAACTAACTTGAATTGGCCAGCCATAGGTGAAGCCTTCGAAATTTAAATTTAGAAGAAGGAGCAATCAATCACATTTTGCGATTAAGAACTTATCCAAAAAAGAAAACAACAGAAATATAGATTGAATTGCTACTCGTAAATGTCTAGAAATATAACTTGCGGATTCATATTATTAATACTCAAAGATTTTGTAATTCGTTAAAATTATAGAATTTTTTACAAACTAGCTATGATCTCATAAAAATACTCCACAGATGCTGTCAATCAAAATAAGAACAGCGGACTCGATTGCGAACTGTCAACAATTTTCGTAACGCTCGCAATGTCAATATCAATGCCTCTGGAATTCTGGAATGTAAGCATTGAGATTTTTTCCCTTGCAAGTTATTCAGCGATTTGCCCTGAACAGTGAACACAATAAACATTTTTCCTATCATTCAATAGTCTCTTTATTTAAATGAATTCATTTTTATTAGGCATTATCGCAGTATTTTACGGAGCGTAATAATACGAAGGCGGATAAATGAAGTTTGTATTTTTAGCGTATTATACCGTAACCGTATTTATGGATAAAGTAAGCGATGAAGGTTGACAATATATGATCCGCTGTATTCCTCCATATGATATTATAATAAGCCGGCATTAAATATAACGGAAGGAGTATTTATTCAATAGTCATCTTCGGAAAACATTGCAATTATATTATATGTAGTTCTCATTATCCACATTTTGAAAGGCTAGAGAGGCTCTACCTTGCTGTACACGGCGTTCAGTTTTATGTCTCTTTTGTTTTGTTCCGTTTATTTCAAATTGTGTTGAGGTGGAAATGACGTAAAAATATATATACTATGCATATCTAGTATAAATAAATTACACGGATATGGTATGCATATGAAATATTGTATTTTTGTAATTTTCGGTATCCTCCAAATTTTTAAAGGAAAAATTGTCAAAGCATTTCATATTTCATTCAATTCGTTTTTTACATAAATTTAAAACTAAATGCGTTTTGACTTTATTGTTAAAATATTATGTCGCAATGAGTAAAGCAATAAATAAGCAAGGAATAAAGTATTTTTTTTCTTCATTTAATTAACTACAGGGGAGGAACTCGCTGTGAATTATTTAGTTTTACTTCTCCGGCTGCAAGCGAAGAAACATTTTGGTTATGGTCCCAATATACTAGTATTTGTATACGGAAATAAATATCATAAAATTGATATATAAATTAGCTACCTAATGAAGGTGCATTTAAAATTTTTGGAGTAAGATATAATTTCGTCTTTTATATTACCTACACAAATTTTATTATTTTTGATAATTTCTTTTTAAAACCAGTCAAGTTAGAATCAAGTGAATAGGTTTCGTTGAGAGACGAGAACGACATACTCAGTCGTCTAAATTTTAGAATGAAAATCCAATCCTTTTTTGACTGTTCCACAATAATAATAATACTATCGATATTATCTACTGAACAGAGTAGTGGGACAGCGAAAGTCTTTATTTGATTTTACGATAATGGTTGAAGAGCGAGCGCGGACGTCCCCAGGTACCTCCGCATCCAGTCTCGGAAATTGCGTTAACCACATTCGAGGACCAGGAAATTAGAAACGTTCAAGGATGTAATCGAATATCTCTCTCAAGCATAGAAATAAACTCGCTTTTGTTACCGCAAGACGTCCGAACGAACTATGCATACTTATGCGGGGACTGTCAAATGATATAGGTTATGATCGATTGTCGCCTATTGGTCAAACATTTTACGTTCACGTATCACCACGCTTTGAAAATTCATGCATAAGTAACTATCATAACATTGGATGACATGTACCTAGATATAAAAATTTTAAATCGTTTATTTAACTCGGACATCTGAATACATATGTTACGGTTTTCTTGCGTATTTATTGACTTTTACCGAATTGGTGATATAAAGTTCATTTTACTTTTTAGAATAAAACAATTACCAGAGAATAATACAATATATTTATACAACGACTCTTTTTATGTTACAAACCTATCTTTAGTCGGCGCTCGTACATAATTTAATTAGTATAAAAGAAACGAAAAGTGGAAGGTGTAGCAAGAGATACCTGAGCAAACGTGCTCGCACACGCTTGTTTACCTGTACTTAAAACGCCAGAAGCGAGTCCGGCCGACGTGAGCCCGCTTCGGGCGTCGACGACCAACTGCGCTAATTGCGTTAGTGATCCCCTGTACCCCCCCCCCCACCCAAAGTAAACGACTCTACTTTCAACGCAAACAATTGCTTAAGTTTACCAGGAAAAATTCGCAAATCTAATTATTTAAGTCTCAAATGTATACGAACACAAAATCGATATCATGTCACGTACGAGTGCGAGAAATTTTCTCCATTCATAACTAATTGTAATGAAACTATAACTATAGCATTTAATTTGTCTTCATTCATCCCTAATTTAAGTGATTGAAACCTGAACCATGATGGTTACGAGTCTCGCAGTCTTTCATTTAGCAGATTAAAATTCGAATCCTTTTATGTTCTGCAGTGTTGGTAAAGTGTTCTGAGTAAGGGCATTATATACATTAAGGAACTACCGTTTATAATTGTTCGGCGCTGCACTCCGTTGATAACAATGAAATATCTGAGTAGGTATTTGAATTTCCTTCTATATTGAACTAAAATGAACAATAAGAGAGAAATACAATCTTAATTTACAGACGTGACTATTTTATTAAAGCGCTGAAGACTGTAGGCTGCCGGCAAAAATCACGGCACGTAGATGGAATTGGTGCAGAATGCACTTTAAATATTCAAGTAGGATAATAAATGTAACAAACTATTCAAACTGCGCTTATTTAATGATATAAGAAATGTCTTACACTGTTTTGAAACGAAGATTTAACAATTTTTTTCTAACTTACATGCAATTACCAGAAATTATAGTCTCATGTACCAGTTAACCTTTAAAAAAATTCCAGCTAATCAAGTGATAACATAACGTAGTTGATTGAATATATTTCTTTAATCAAATCTATTCACAGCGCTGAATAAGAAACCAGATTACGGGCCGAAGTAATTACAATAACATACAAAGAAATGTGGCGAATATAGGGATCGCGATTGAAGCGGGAACTATCGGGATATTATATTTCCGAACGTATTGATCCCCAAGGATCCCGTGTTCGGTTTCGTTTCGGTACAAGTTTTCAATCCCTCTGCGTTTTGGGAGTTGCACTGGACAATCTTATCAGAGTAGAAGGAGGGGAAGATTTTCCACTGTCCGGCGCCCTCTCACCTTTTAGGATTTCCCCCGACGCAGAGCCAGGGTTCGCCGATTGGATTTCAAATTATTATGCGTGTAGTCGCCCTATAAAGGCTTTGCATTTTTAACGTTCCGTTTCGCCTGCAGAAGGGCGTTAAAAAGGTCGGTGCTAAAAATATATTTTTCCGTTCATTCAAACTATACTTTGGCATCTGGTATCAACATATCCGTTAATTTTTTTCCGCCATAAGGAGATTAACATACATGCGGGTATATTCGTACAAAGAACTTAGTTCGATATTCGCATTCTGAATCTGCCGTAATATCTAACATGCAGCTTCATTCCAATTCACCACATACAAAATATAACTTTCAATCTAGTGATTATTAAATTTTGTTAATTTTGTTTTCTTTTTAGAAATATAATGCAATAAATATGTACAATAGTTACATATTGCAAAAATTTATATACGAGTAATTAACATATATGTACGTATTTGGTGGAGTAGATTACATAGTGTTGACACTAAAAGCAAACTAACGTTCTTAGGCCGGATCGCATTAGAGACCGCACGGCCCACGACCGACGGAGATAATGCCATTGCAATACCCGGGATCCGATTGTATTGGCAAATTGGATCAAATGCAGCGCTCACCGCACAAAAGATAAGAACGGATACGGGTACTAAAGATATTATGAAACGGCTATCAGGCGCCGTGTTCCGTACTTATGACGATCGAAACGATTGTCAATACCCATTCCGTGAACGGATGGTACGTACATATTTCCCTTTTTAATCTTTTCTTACCGTGTTCGAATCGTTCGTGAACATTCGATAAAAGATGAAAATTCAACGTACGAGTAGGCACCCATTATGTGTACATGATTTATTCTCGAGCTCGGATAATGAGGCACGTTAATTTATATAATTATCGTACGTAGTGTAGCGTGAAACAAAGTTTCGTATTGGAGCGTAAGGAAACGTAATCGAGGGGCACGTTTTGAGCGACCGAAAATGAGCAGGACGAGACCCGGAATAAATGAGTTAGGCCCAGCTTTTGTTAAGGACGTTTCGTTCAACCGTCACATCCCGCTATGCGAAGATCCCTGCTGGCTTATTATAGCATGCTGCGGCATGAATTTTCCTGTACTTTTTATTACATTCATTAATGAATTACACAGCTTATGCATTTCAGTGCAATGTTTCGTGTAAATATTAGGAACGAGTAAGTTCGAATACTAAAACAAATCGCTTCATATTGAACAGCGCTGACAACGACGAGTCATTTGACTATTTTTACGAGGAATGAGAAAATATTGTCCATGTAAACGACAATGCAGATTATTACTGCCCGCCGGGGACACATAAAGAGCTGTATAAGAAATGTAATGGAGGGTTTCCGCTTGATAAGACGAAGTACTCGATAAGTAATATACAGAGATTTTCTTCTCGTTTTCGTCGTTTGGGTTGTTTTACAACGATTTTCTGACTTAAAAAGTATTTTTTCAGACTACTATTATCCCAGATAGAGCACATGTATCGCTTACATTTACAATCAGGCAAAGGTTCATTTTATCGTCATTACGGGGCGAATTTTAAATTCAATGAGAGCGTGGTCTACTCAACTATGTATGAAGGACCGCTACTATCCACGCAATTCACATCTGGTTGCGCACGTACATTTTGGCAGGGTATGGCACATTGTCTGCTAAAACTTCAAATAAAACTGTAACATACGGAAGATTCATAATGCTACCGTAATCTTGGTAGGGAGAACATAATGATTTGATACAAGTTTAAACAATATAAGAAATACAGAACGTTTCAATTGTACTAATGAACACGCGCAAGCAGAACGCGAAACGGGACACCGAAAATTATTCATATTTTAATAAAGTCGTTAAGCCAGCGTTGAAAATAAAATCTCAATCGCGACTTGATAAACAATACGGCACGCTTAGGCTTATCTCCCCTTGACGATATCATTATTTCCCATTTTGCAAAAATTTACCGAGCAAAAACAGGCGCGCTGCTGGCATACTAATTCCTCTCGGTCAATATATCGCTATTGGCGTGCGGCGCGTCAGGCCTCACGTAATTCAAATGGTAAAATCTATTCACAATAAAACAGAAGCGAGCAATTTCAGTGTTAAATCTCATAATTCAAATTTCTCTCGTTGTTTACCGACCACGCTTCGGCACGCTATATAAACTCTCAAAATCTACCCACATCCGTAACGAAAGCCTGCTCCGTTATTTATGGAAAGCCACGTTTCATTGTTGTTGTCGGTTTTCATTTTAACGTTTAATTTTTTTTCTGTTTATGGTGTTTGCGTGATCGTATGAGCCTACACAATCATTTGTTTTTCGGGTCGCTCTTCCGACGCATTTAGTTCCGGTGATGTGATTTATGCAGTATACAGTGGGCACTCCACGTACATTCGGGACGATATAGATCACGTACGAAGGAAGACTAATGCGTGTCGAAGAAATGTGGTTGTTTTGCGTTATGTAAAGAAGGATAATGCCCATTTGCCGCCGCCGCCTACCATAAAACCGTGGTGATTTACTGGGTAATACCGCTTATTTGCATTGCCAATACATCTTGTCGTGTGAGCATAAAACATTGGAATGTAAAACCGAACGGACAAAATAAGATATGAATGGCCATTTCCACGTAGAATTTCAGATAAAAGAAAGATCATATACCTTTGAATGAAATACGGCTTCATCTAAGATTGGATCGCTTCATTATCATGTACTCAAGACTATGTCAATTAATAAAAGTTTTCTTTACAGAAAAGGAAATAATCTCATAATATTGATAAATTCGTTTTAAAGGTGACATAACTACGTTGATACGGTTTTTTCAAATATTCATTTAAATTTCAGATAGAAGGAACAGGATTTTCAAAAGGCAAGCCCCAAATTAATGCGGCTTTGTATTTATTTCGAAATTATCAATTGACATGCTTACAATACACTTTTCCATGGGGTTTTCTTTCAGTGTATTTCTTGTAAGCGTGTTTGGTAGTCATCAGACTTTAATGGAAAACTAATAACGTGTACACAAAAGGAGTGCACTAAAGTCTATATAAATAACAGCCGGCAATGTACCTACAACCTACAGTTTCTCGTGGAATGAGCTTTTAAGCTCGTGTGTTTTTTGTATGCGTATGCCGGAAGCGTTAGTTCCAATGAGCGGGGTACAACCCTTCATACATACTTAAGTACCACGCTTTAGTATCGCAAAAATGTAATTAAAATTCACATCATCCGAGCCCCTTGTCGAGCGGAGAGATAACTACCGCATTGTTTTAACATGTCCACGCTGGAAAATTAAATGTTTGTTATGTTTCTAGATGGAACTTTGAAATATACATTTCTATACATATGTATTTCATTCAAATCGTTGGTTTAAGACATCAATAGCATAGACATTTGAGTATCATAATGTATTACGAATTAGTGATCTACATTTGTTGGCGCGGCAAACGTTACCACGGCATCTAAAGCTAAGGAATAATGTAATGATTTATTATCGCTTTTGGTAAATGTAACCACATATCACACTAAGAACCTACTCGTAGCAATATCGTGATTAGACGTACCAACTTGTATGTGACCGGTTTACAGGTATAATATGCCCTTATTGCAACCAGATAGAGACGCTCACGAGTTGCAGCAATACAGTTAAGATCAAACAAGCAGTTGGCTATATAACCTATAACATAAATATCAATCATTATAATACCTAACAAACCATATTTAAGATGAAACTATACGTAATTTAAAATAAAATTATCTAACGAAATTGCTACATTACTTAAGATTATATGTACAAAATAAATGAATCGTAATTCAATTCATGAATCTTTAAGCTGTTTACCGAGACGCGATTATACTAATAAATTATTCGTCTTTAAATTACCATAGCTATTATAGAGTGTGTAATAATTAAATTAATACTTTGACTGAGCATTTGATTTCTATAGCGGATAACGTGATTCCTATTAAATAATCGTATTATTAGCTAGAAGAATATGATACGCAACGAACTCTTTTCACGCAAAATCTTGCGTTTCTAACCATTATCAGTCATGTAGAGCTGTCAGTGCGGCCCAATATTTTACCCCTGGTGTGCTATCTCGTACGTACCTGCAATCAAAGAGAGGTTGATAAATATAGAATAGTGACTAAGCAAGGCACGCAAACCATTAAACAGAAACAATAGATAACGTCCGAAAATACAAAGTAAACAGTAAAAGATGGCGAAAAGATACGGTGAGGTGTGGTGGAAAATCATTTTTCACTACAAGTCGCCTGATACAGGCTAATGCTTTACGCCACTTCGTTCCACCCGGGCTCGACCGTTATTCTGATAGATAGGAAATGAAGACAGATTAACCTCGCGTGACTTTACAAGGTTGACGGCAACCTGACGACCTGTGACTGCCTCGTGGGCAAACTTTGCTAAAATCCTTCGCGTTTAATATAATTGTCCTGATTATTTTACAATCGTAATGAAACTCGCTATCATTCGTTCGGTATTTGCATGATATTAATTATGAATGTACTACGAATAAAGAATCCTATGTAACCTTTTGCCTTGTAATACAATGCAATGTAGTACAGTATTTAATCAGTACCTTAAGTAAGGATACGTACTCGTACATATAACTCAACAGACGCAATATGAAACAAATCTCAATACGGAAAGCGCATTGGTTGCGGCGTGATGTTATAACGTACATGATGTTTATTACAACTGCATAGCTCATTACTCAGTAGCGGCGCTGTGACATAGCTAATAAATTCCAATTGTAGCCAAATTGAAGCTCGACTGCGAACAATCAATGACGAACGGCTTTGCCCATTATAGGTCATGACACTCATATGTACGGCACTTTACTCATTAGTCTATAGTGAACTAATCTCAGCGTTTGATTAGTCGCTGATGGTTCAGAGACTAGTAAATTGCTTGAAGTGAAGTCACACGTGGTTGCGGCTTAGCTATTTATACGCTAAAGCAGATGTAGTAGTAAAGAGAAAAATGATTTGGATACAATACAAAGTGTTTACACTGAAACAAAAATATTTAAGATACAAAAAACAAAGCAACAGCGGTTGAAAAAGTTTTGCTCGATCTTATGTTGAATGTTTTTGGAAGAGAACTGCGGCAGATTTTTCAAATAGGTACATATATTCTAGAAGATACCGTCACGTCAGTAAATCCGGAGAATGTAATGTTCTTTCATATGCAAATAATATTTTGTTGCGTACTTTGGAGTATTACGGCGTGCTTAAAAACTTATAGAGTAATGAAAAGTGACCAAGAATGGTATAAAGGATATATTATGGTAATCAGACACCTTCAGTGTTCTGTACATGCTAGGTAAGTGAGATTTTCCATCAACGTACGATTCAAAGTAAAAGCACTCGAAATAAAACCTTACATAAACAGGACTAAAATATACAAATGTCACATCAGCTTTCGTTTCAATCGTTCAAATTTTTGAATTTCAGTATGTTTAAATAAATGTGATCTATTTCATTAGTTCCAATAACAAACATTGTATCCATATCCATATTCTACATAGTGGCTAATACAAGTCTATGTAGGAGACGTTATTCTAAAAGAATAGTAAATTTAATCAACACAATATATTACCTTAAGTGCAGTTCAAACGTTACATCATGTCATTTTATAAGGTCTAAACCTCCCTTGAGGATAAAATATCGTTCTGTACGTGACGTATATTGGTTAAGTGGACGTAAAGTGGGACATTGGCTATTGCAGTATTTCTTGATGTCAAATAATATATCTTATGAGAGCGTACTTACATTATTATTATCATTCTTGCTTTATGAAATATTTAGATAACTAATAGATAAGTTTCATTAAATATGGAATTTTTCAGTGGCATTGATGTTTTTTTCTGAATGAAATAACAGCCTGCCATTATTAAATAGTATGATGGCCTGAAATTAAAAGTAACAACACAACTATGAATAATTGTATGCAGAATATTAATCATATATTTCACAGGTTAATGACCATAATAGCACTAAAAAATAATCAATAAATCCGTCGAAATTTAAATGTACTTTAACTATTTATAAAAACACCCCATACTTTTCTTTCAAGTTTTAATGTCTACTAAATTGTGACTAGTAAAATTAAAGTGAAATTATTTTCTAAATTATCCACTCATAACATAAATTTCAACTTTAATTAAAAACCTCCTGTAAAATGTTCCTATATTTGAGCACGGTGACGTGCGTGTAAACAAAGCTACAGACGCCCTCTTGTTTACACGTAATGCGAGTTAATTATATTTTTTGTGTCTGTCAACCCCACCGCGAAATAACTTATAGCTCTATTAAACACTTGTTTAACAGAATTTAACATTTTACATACATTTTAATTATACATTTCACATTCAGTTGCTCGTGAACTAAAAAATTATATTAGATTCGGACACGCCATTTGTATGATTTTAGTGTCTTGACTTGAGAAACGCTTCTGTATTTATTCCTCAACGTCGTCGATCATTTCATATAATCTCGCGTAGCTATACTAATTATTGTGGTAGTTAATGGCCAGTTTGGACCATTAGCTTGCGTTTTAAACAGCCAAAAGCAAATTAATGTTGAAAATTATACGAAACGCGAAACTCTCGTTTGTTTTTATTTTGGGAATCATTTATTTTCGTCAAACAATTAGGCAGGGGGCCCGCGTCGGTGGCGAGGTCGGGAGGCGCGGCAGCGCTGCGGAAGAACATTCGCGTCACATCAGCTACCCTATCGAAAAAGGGGTTGTTTTAACGTACGTTTTTTGTTGCATAATCCCAGCCAACGAGAGGGGACTAAGGATAATGCGCGTCGCTCAGGCGACAGCGATCTGACGTCGAGATGAAACTTTGAAATGACATTTTCGAGAGCGGAGTAAATCCATGTTTGTTGCTGCAACACTGACTTCGTAATACCCGGTTACGAGGAGAAGTTTGCGAAACGTATACCGTGTATTCGAGACCTGCGAGATGCGACCGCGAGTGGCCGCGCCTAATCCGATTCGCAATGGAAACGCTCTCGAAAGTTGCTCACAACCGAGCCCACTCCGTTTTATAATCTCGTACTACATAAATACTTTGATTAATTCGCACCGCACTTCGAACGAGCTAAAACGAAAGTGATGTATCAACTCTAATCCCTTTACGTACCTACGTCAATTGCCCGGATTTAACGTTAATCTGAAGCGACTGTTGTTTTCGACCGGCTTAACTATTAATTGTGTTCCCTTATATCACCATGTTTTAAAAATAATTAATTAAACCCGTCAAAATAATGAAAGTCTGTAATTGATTTTTGTCGGACGAGAATTATCTGTCCATCGATAACGTACATTTCAATCTGTTAATACTTCCAATAACCGCAAAGAAGATAAACCGGATATTGGCATTTTCATTTAATGGTAGTATTTTGTTTCACGCTTTAAATCATTAGCAGTTGTTTTGAGTACGTTCAAAACAGTACAATTTCACAGCATAAAATCGTTGTAGGTACCTTCATTATGAACAAGTTTAAACCTGTCACACTTCGCGTTTTATAAATATTTATATAGACAGAAAGGATTTACCATGTAAATTGATAATGGTTTTATCGTGCAAGTGACATCAAAATGAAATCCCGAGGTGGTTGCAACAAATTAAATTGAAAACATTATGGTAATACACGTCATTTGCGTGTTAGTGTGATATCAGTGCATCGGACAGGTGTCTGCGTCCAACGTTTATAGTGGCCATTTATGAGTACCTCCGGTGTAGCTACACGTGGATTTATCATTTAAATGTCTTTGGGTATAAATACCTAATTACACTTATAAAATTCAGAGATCTTTAAAAGTCGTATACTTATTTAAAACTAGCTGTGTCAGCGGCTTCGCCCGCGTGAAATCAATATGTCATAAAGTTTTTCCCGCTTTAATACCTAAATCGCGGGAATCCTAAAACAATAATTACGAACTTCCATTCAAACTTTTATCTCCTATTTCACCACC